>PISX010013702.1:0-55705 GCA_004024625.1 Mellivora capensis | reverse complement strand
AGAGTTGCTCATAGTATGTTCTTATAATTGTTTGTATTTCTTTGGTGTTGGTTGTGATCTCTCCTCTTTCATTCATGATTTTATTTATTTGGGTCCTTTCTCTTTTCTTTTTGATAAGTCTGGCCAGGGGTTTATCAATCTTATTAATTCTTTCAAAGAACCAGCTCCTAGTTTCGTTGATTTGTTCTATTGTTTTTTTTGGTTTCTATTTCATTGATTCCTGCTCTGATCTTTATGATTTCTCTTCTCCTGCTGGGTTTAGGCTCTCTTTCTTGTTCTTTCTCCAGCTCTTTTAGGTGTAGGGTTAGGTTGTGTATTTGAGACCTTTCTTGTTTCTTGAGAAAGGCTTGTACCGCTATATATTTTCCTCTCAGGACTGCCTTTGTTGTGTCCCACAGATTTTGAACCATTGTGTTTTCATTATCATTTGTTTCCATGAATTTTTTCAATTGCTTTTTGATTTCCTGGTTGACCCATTCATTCTTTAGAAGGATGCTGTTTAGTCTCCATGTATTTGGGTTCTTTCCAAATTTCCTCTTGTGATTGAGTTCTAGCTTCAGAGCATTGTGGTCTGAAAATATGCAGGGAATGATCCCAATATTTTGATACTGGTCGAGACCTGATTTGTGACCCAGGATGTGATCTATTCTGGAGAATGTTCCATATGCACTAGAGAAGAATGTGTATTCTGTTGCTTTGGGGTGAAATGTTCTGCATATATCTGTGATGTCCATCTGGTCCAGTGTGTCATTTAAGGCCTTTATTTCCTTGTTGATCTTTTGCTTGGATGATCTGTCCATTTCAGTGAGGGAAGTGTTAAAGTCCCCTACTATGATTGTATTATTGTTGATGTGTTTCTTTGATTTTGTTATTAATTGGTTTATATGGTTGGCTGCTCCCACGTTAGCGGCATAGATATTTAAAATTGTTAGATCTTCTTGTTGGACAGACCCTTTGAGTATGATATAGTGTCCTTCCTCATCTCTTATTATAATCTTTGGCTTAAAATCTAATTGATCTGATATAAGAATTGCCACCCCAGCTTTCTTCTGATGTCCATTAGCATGGTACATTGTTTTCCACCCCCTTACTTTAAATCTGGAGGTGTCTTCGGGTCTAAAATGAGTTTCTCGTAGGCAACATATTGATGGGTTTTGTTTTTTTTATCCATTCTGATACCCTGTGTCTTTTGATTGGGGCATTTAGCCCATTAAAATTCAGGGTAACTATTGAGAGATATGAATTTAGTGCCATTGTATTGCCTGTAAGGTGATTGTTACTGTATATTGTCTCTGTTTCCTTTCTGATTCTTTGCTTAGAGAGCCCCTTTCAATATTTTCTGTAGAGCTGGTTTGGTGTTTGCAAATTCTTTCAGTTTTTGTTTGTCCTGGAAGCTTTTGATCTCTCCTTCTATTTTCAATGATAGCCTAGCCTAGCTGGATATAGTATTCTTGCTGCATGTTTTTCTCGTTCAGTGCTCTGAATATATCATGCCAGTTCTTTTCTGGCCTGCCAGGTCTCTGTGGATAAGTCTGTTCCCAATCTAATATTTTTACCATTGTATGTTACTTCTTTTCCCGGGCTGCTTTCAGGATTTTCTCTTTGTCGCTAAGACTTGTAAATTTTACTATTAGGTGATGGGGTGTGGACCTATTCTTGTTGATTTTGAGGGGGGTTCTCTGCACCTCCTGGATTTTGATGCTTGTTTCCTTTGCCATATTATGGAAATTCTCTACAATAATTCTCTCCAATATACCTTCTGCTCCCCTCTCTCTTTCTTCTTCTTCTGGAATCCCAATTATTCTAATGTTGTTTCGTCTTATGGTGTCACTTATCTCTCAAATTCTCCCCTCGTGGTCCAGTAGCTGTTTGTCCCTCTTTTACTCAGCTTCTTTATTCTCTGTCATTTGGTCTTCTATATCACTAATTCTTTCTTCTGCCTCATTTATCCTAGCAGTAAGAGCCTCCATTTTTTATTGCACCTCATTAGTAGCTTTTTAAATTTCAACTTGGTTAGATTTTAGTTCTTTTATTTCTCTGGAAAGGGCTTTTATATCTCCAGAGAGGGTTTCTCTAATATCTTCCATGCCTTTTTTGAGCCTGGCTAGAACCTTGAGAATCATCATTCTGAACTCTATATCTGACATTTTACCAATGTCTGTATTGATTAAGTCCCTAGCCTTCGGTACTGCCTCTTGTTCTTTTTTTTGTGGTGAGTTTTTCAGCCTTGTCATTTTTTCCAGATAAGAGTATTTGAAGGAGCAAATAAAATACTAAGAGGGTGTCAAGGACCCCAGGAAAATTCCCTTTAACCAAATCAGAAGAGACCCCAAATCGTAGGGGGGGGGGGAAGAAAGGGGATAAAAAGAAGTTCGAAAAAAAAATTAAAAAAAGAAAACAAATAAGGAAAAAATGTAAAAAAAAAATATATATATATTAGACTGGTGACTAGAACAGGGTCACCCACTTAATTTTGGGGTATTTTGGTCTCTTAGAAGAAAGTACCTCCCAAAATTTTAAAGAATGAAAAACGTATATAAGGGCAAATACAATGAAGGAATGGAATATGCCTATAAAGATGAAAAACAACTTTTTTTTCTAGAAAAAGGAGTTGATAAAGTAAGTTGGTTGGGAGAATAAAGAAAAAGAAAGTGGAGAGAATTTGCTTAGGCTGGAGACTAGAACAAGCCTGGAGCTAGATTTAGGGTATATTTTTATCCTCTAGAGGAAGTTGTACTCCAAATTTTTTAGAATAAAAAACCCTTATGTGAATACAAAAAATAAAGTTAAATACTATGAAGGATAAAATATGACTATAATAATGAAGGTTCAAAAAAGATTATTTTTTTTTTTGGAAAGGTATTTTTAAGATAGACTAGTTAAAAAAATGTTAAATAAAAGGGCAAAAGTTAAAAAAAATTTAGCAGAAAAAGAAAAAAAGAATAATAAATAAAATTAAAGAAAAAATTGAATTAACTTCAAGACTAAAGAATCATGGGGAGAAAGCCATGAATTCCGTGCTTTGCTTTCTCCTCCTCTGGGATTCTGCTGCTCTCTTTGTTAAGTGAACTTGGGTCTTGGCTGGATTTCTTGTTGATCTTCTGGGGGAGGGGCCTATTGTAGTGATTCTCAAGTGTCTTTGCCCGAGTCAGAGCTGCACCGCCCTTACCAGGGGCCGGGCTAAGTAATCTGCTCGGTTTCGCTTTGGGGAGCTTTGGTTCCCTGAACACTTTCCGTAGAGTTCTGGAGGACGGGAATGAAAATGACGGCCTCCCAATCTCCGGCCTGGAGGAGCCGAGAGTTGGGGGCCCCACTCCTCAGTGTGCCCTCAGAGAAAAGCCCCAGCCACTCCCATCTCCCTGGCCTCTGGCCGCGCTCCGAGCTCACCCAGCCTGCGACCGGTTCAAGGTAACCCCGAGCTGAGAGCTCACTCCTCGGCTCTGTCTCTGTAGCCGGCTTCCCCTCTCCGATAACTGCGAGCTCTGTGACACTCAGACACCCCCGATCCTTCTGTGACCCTGCGGGACCTGGGGCCATGCTGACCCCGTGTGGGCTTCACCCCGGTTTAGCCTCTGGAGCGATGCCCCTCAGTGGAGCAGACTTTTAAAAGTCCCGATCTAGTGCTCCGTTGCTCCGCCGCTTGCCGGGAGCCGGCCCCTCCCCCGTGGTCTAGCCTCCCGTCGCTTTTGATTCACTTCTCTGCCGGTCCTACCTTTCAGAAAGTGGTCGATTTTATGTTTCCAGAATTGCTGTTCTTCCTCTCTTCGATCTCCCGTTGGATTTGTAGGTGTTTGCAATGGTTTGATAAGCTATCTAGCTGATCTCTTGCTACCTGATGTAGTCTCAGCCTGCTACTTCTCCGCCATCTTTCACTGGGTCCTTTTTTTTTTTTTTTTTTTTTTTAATAGAGAGGGAGAGTAGCGGCAGAGGGAGAGGGAGAGAGAAAATTTTAATCAGCCTCCACACCCAAGCACAGAACCCCATGCGGGGCTTGATCCCAGGACCCTGAAATCATGACCTGAGCCAAAATCAGGAGTCAGATGGACATCCAACCAACTGAGCCACCCAGGCGCCCCTCAAGATTTTTGTTGATTTGGACTATGCCCTTTCTCAAAAAGCCAGAATGCACTTCCAAAGTTTTAATATATAAATTCTACTTAGTGCAACTTTGCCATCCAGGGTTAGTCAGGCATCTCAGCAATGACCTGCAAGGAGATCTAAAACACTGGACATAGAGTTTTATTATTATTATAAGAAAAGAAAATGATGGATATCCTTCATTGAGTGTTCCTTTTCTACATATGAAATTCAGTAACATGAGTGAATGGCTAGCTTAGTAGCAGAGGGACAAAGAAACACACAGTCTCTAATGTTAGCTAGGTACTTCGTTGTGTGCCCATGACTATGTTGAGTGCTAAACCTGCTGTTTCACAGTCATGCTTAGACCTCACCAAGAGTTTAGTATTGTCTCTATTTTTACATATCAGGAAACTGAAGTGTAGAATAATAAAGTGACTTGCTCAAGGTCAAGGTCATGGCATTGGTAAGTGGCACAGCTGGAGTTCCAATTCCTGGAGACAGAGCCTTAGACTTAACCACTGGTATTGTAAAGACATGAATATTTTGAAATAATTCCTCATGTACTTGCCTTTTGGTCATTAAAAAAATTTTTTTTCTGTAATCTTTCCACCATTAGGCCAGATCATGAGGCTTTTTGTGCGAAGGAAGGGAAAAGATATCTGCCTGTAGAAAAGAAGCTCATAGGTTGAGTAATGTAGCAGAGAATTGTCAAATCAATATGTTTACACCTGAGATTAATGTAACATTGTATGTTAATTATACTTTGATAAAAATTTTTGATTAATGAGAAAAAAAGGAAAAGCTCATTGGATAGGGAAGCAGGAGGCTATGACATATAATTCCTCCTGGAAGTAGAAAGTCCTTCTGGTGCTATGGGAAGAAAAGAGTTGAGAAAGAGAGGAGTTTCTTGGTTCTCCATGTCCTTAGGGTTGAACATGGGGTGGGTGTGGTTAAACATCTATGCAGGTTTGGGGCTGTCAGAGAGTGTCCAGGCTGGGGAGACTATCAGCTGTTGAAGGAAGCCCTGAGTTTGTCATGACACCTTGTTCAACACAGTGCTATTGCATGGACTTAGTTTAGAAGCAATGTCAGAGAGAGGTGTTTCTGTGGACAGCCCTAAAATAGTGTTCTTAATTCCCATGGCCTTAACCGTAGTCACCGGAGAGTCATGAATCCTTCCCAATCTCCTTTCAACTCTACCTCAATGGCCATCAGCAGAAATGGAGTAAGAGCAAGGTGGAGCCCGATGAGAAGAGTGGTGGAAAATAAAGTTCCACTGAGGACACATTGGAATCACTCAAGATTCTGATTCTGCTATATCCTATTGATTTGTACCATAATATTGGATGTCACTTCTGGCAAGCTGAGCAGTAACTTCTTTTAAAAAACACATTGACCAGCATGACCCCTTAGGTACTAGCAATTCCTTGAGCCTGGAGCAGATGTCAGTCAGCAATTTCTGGCTACATTTTCCTCTTCACTGGAAATCCCCAATGGAGTGGGGGATCAACAATGTTTCCTAATTTTTGTCTTTACAGACAGATGGGCTGCTGGAATATGTGTACTCCCATGAGCAGGTTGTTGGCTAGAACATTTATCCAAGCCACTAAGGACCTTTGTGATCTTGAGAATATTGTTTCACCTTTCTGAGCTTTAGGTTCTTCATGTATCAAGTGGAACTAATAGTAAAACAGCATTTGCTGCATATAGTTTTTATAAGGGTTGATGAACAGTGAGTTTTTTTTTTTTTTTGGTTAGACAAATATACTGTGGAATATAACACTATTATTATTGTTAATATTATTATCATTGTCATTACTGTTATTATTTTGAACTAACAATTGGGGGACCTGATATGTATAAGAAATCCAAGCACATACAAAGCTGTGTATATGGTTTTATGAAACATCACATCATCCTTCTTCTAAAATCCAAGCGGTATACCTTAACATGTTACTGCATATTGCCTAATTTTCTATTTCACTTAAGTTTTGCTGATTCTGTCCATCTAAATGATCGTTTCTAGGTAGGCACTGTGTCTTATGGCTCATAAGTAGTAGAGATTCTGAGATGATATGTATAGTACTTCCAAAGGTTTAAAAATTGTGAACTGGAGATTAGAAATATTCATTTTCAACCAATTTATAAGAAAAGTTCTTGAAAGCAATGCAGAACAAATAGTACAGGAAAAGCTGGATGCATATAAATTAGAAATTAAACCAAATCCAATAAAACTTTCAAAAATTCCAAATCCTTTCCTTTATTTCTCATTTTTTTCATTGCTTAAGTTTATTTTATTGCCTTTTCTTCCTTATTATAACAAAACAATGCAGCCTTAGAATTATTGCAGATAAAACAAATAAAAACAAATAAAGAGATTAGCATAATGAACGCATTATTCTGTACACTTTAATAACTTGATAGATAGATAGCCTTCTGGATAGTTTTTAATACATCTTTAAAAGTGATCAAGCCACACCTATTCTTTTGAAAATTATCAGAAGCTATATAACCAATTCCATCCCATAAACATTTAGGTTGTTTGCAACTAACCCTTTTATTGGATATTGTGGTTGTTTCCAACTGGTTCCCCCCACCCCCCTTTTTTTAAGGGAGAGAGAGGGAGAGAGAGCATGAGTGAGGCAGAGGGGCAGAGGGAGAGGGAAAGGGAGAAGCAGATTCCCCACTGAGCTCAGAGCTTATCTGGGGCTCCATATGGAGCTGGATCCCAGGACCCTGAGATCATGATCTGAGACAAATTTGGACACTTAACTGACTGAGCCACCTAGGAGCCTCTCCAACTGTTGGATATTGGGTTATTTCCAACTCATTATGTTATATTACTTACTGCTATTGTAACATATTACTACAAATTTAGTAGCTTAAAACAAAACTAACTTATTCTCTTACAGTTCTGCACATCAGAAATCTGAATCATTTTCTTTTTTTTTTTTTTTAATTTATTTACTCGACAGACAGAGATCACAAGCAGGCTGAGAGGCAGGCAGAGAGAGAGAGAGGAGGAAGCAGGCTCCCCTCAGAGCAGAGAGCCCGATGCGGGGCTCGATCCCAGGACACTGGCATCATGACCGGAGCCAAAGGCAGAGGCTTTATAACCCACTGAGCCACCCAGGCGCCCCTGAATAATTTTCATTAGGCTAAAGTTGGAATGTCAACAGGGCCGGTTCCTTCTGGAGGCTGTGAGTGGACAATTCATTCTCTTGTCTTTTCCAGCTTCTAGAGGCTTCCAGCATTCTAATCTCTGCTTTTGTCACATTGCCTTCACTTTTGTATGGTATCTCCCCCTACTTTCCCGTTATGAGGACATTTGTGATTATATCATTGGGCCCACCTGGTTAATTCAGGGAACTTTTTAAATCTCAAGGCCATTAATCACATCTTCGGGCCCATAATCGCATCTGCAAATATGTTATATATCATGTAACGTATTTCTAGGTTCTGGGGATTAAAATATGCACATCTTCAGGGGCCACTATTCATCTAGACAATAACAACCAGTATAAACGTGAGCAGATAAAACAAATCCTGAAAATGTTATGAAATGTGATAACAATGTTTAAAGATACCTGAGCAGTTGTAAAACTGCCAAAATTTCTAATACTGCCCAAAAGAGGGGCCAGTGGAGTCCATTTTAACCAAGACATTTCAAACAGCTTGAGGTCTTGACCGCCCTGTCTTCCACAAATTCCTTGAAGTCCACTATGTAAGGACAAAGAAAAGTAAACCAGGTGGGCTGCGGGGAGTTGTGGGTCTCAGGATATGATTCTCAGAGGGAGTGAAAAATAAGTAGAGAGATGAAGGAAAAGCAGTGGATTAGATGAGGGGGCCTACGGGAGAAAGGTCCTGACACAGGGGATGTAGTGCATACGTGAGTAAGGAAAGACCTGCAGGTAAAAGAGAGTGTCCTGTGTTTCAGGAACTGACGGCAGGTTCCTGTGGCTGGTAGTATATTTTGAGTTGGCAGTGGGAGGGGGATGCTGCAAAAGAGGAAGCTGATTAGTTACCCAGGAGCTGGGATCAAAGTGGACCTTGGAAGGCCCGTTGTGTGTAAGTTTTATCTTAAGGCAATTGCAGAGCCCTTGAAAATGACCTGGGTTTTCTGCTATGTGAACTTAATATTGCTAATATAGCAACACTCCCCACACTGCTCTATGTTAATCTCTCTCTCTTTTTTTAAGTAAGCTCTATGCCCAATGTGGGGCCTGAACTCATGACCCTGAGATCAAGTGTCGTGTGCTCTACCAGCTGAGCCAGCCAGATACCCTTCCACATTGATCTAGGCTTTCACAAAATCCCTGTCAAGGTTCCTCCTTCTTTTCTCTTCTAAAAACTAATGAGCTGATGATCCTAAAATGAAAGGAAAAGGGCCCAGAATTGTTAAAACAATCCTGAAAAAGAATAAAAAGTTTGGAGGACTTAAATTTCCTGATTTTAGAACTTACTTCAAAACTAGAGTCATGAAATAGCACAACAGTGTGAAGATTCAGGATAGACATAGAGACCAGTGGAATAAAAATCCTTACCTTTACAGTCAGTTGATTTTTTGCAAGGGACCCAAGATAATTTAATGGGGAAAAAATAATCTTTACAATGAATGGCGTCAGGATAGTTGGTTATTTATAATTTAAACAACAACAGCATGAACTTAGACCTCACTTGATATCATTCATAAAAGTCAACCCAAAGTGTATTGTAAACCTAAATTTAAGAGTTAAAATTTAAAAGTATCTAGAAGAGAACATATAGCTTTCTTTGAGTCATTAACTGTTAGGGACATGCAATTCAAAGCCACAATGAGATACCCCTTCATATTCACATTGTAGTGGCCCACAGTGGCCATGATAAATGAAGACTAATAATAACAAATAGTGGCAAAGATGTGGAGATCCTGGGACTGTCATACATTGTTGTGGGAATGGTACAGCTATGTTAGAAAAGAGTTCGGCACTTCCTCAAAATGTTAAACATATAGTTACCCTGAGACTCAGCAACTCCATACAGGCATCCACACCAAGCGTTGTATAAGAATGTTTCCAGCAGCACTGCTCATAACAGCCAAAGAGTGGAAGGAACACAAATGCACATCAACTGATGAATGGACAAATAAGATGTGGCCTATCCATACAATGGAATGTTACGGGCAATAAAAGGCTATAATAAGAAGGAGTAAAGTACTGATACATGCTAAAACAAGGATGACCCTTGGAAACACCATGCAAAGTGGAAGAAGCCAGTGAGAATGATCTCATATTATATGATTCCATTTATATAAATATCCAGAATAAGGAAAGCTTTGGCAGCAGAAAAGTAGATTAACGATTATCTAGGTTTGAAGGTAGAGGTGACGGAGAGTGGGGAATGATTACTAATGGGCATGGGCTTCTTTTTGTGTGATGAAAATGTTCTAAAATTAGATGGTGGTTATGGTTGCACAAGTCAGCAAATGTGCTAAAAATTTGAATTGCACACTCTAAATAGGTGAATTTTATGGTATGTAAATTACATTTCAGTAAGGATGTATACATTTTTAAAGACTGTACTGGGGATTTACATAGTCGATTTCCATCAGCGTGGGAATGGAAATAGAAGGGGCCCAAGACTGGATGCAGGCAAGCTGGTTAAATTTTTCAGGCATGAGTTCAAGCTGGTCAGGTTGTTTTCATTTCAAATTTTATTAACAATAGATGCTTATTCTCTAGAAGTGTGTGATGATAACAGTTTCCTCTTTCTAATCAACTGCTGACCATCTTCACCATCTTTGTTCCAGCACAGCACATCGTGGCTCGGTTGGTCACACAGGATGCAGCCAGGGAGAGAGGATGCTCTAGGTTTTATGTGATAAGAGTTTGCTGCCTTGTGCATCAGTTGACTTAGAGACAGGGGATTAATCAGGCTGTCAGATTGTTCCCCTGAAAATAGATGCAGCACAAGAAATAGTAACCTGTGGCTTTCTCAGTTCAGCAAGGCGCCTGGTTAAAATTTTGTATGCCTGCCGTGTCTGATTGTTTCTCTCCTTGACTGTAATCAAGGACTTTCTCTATTTAGATGTACATGAGGCTCTAACAAGTTGTTAGTATTGACAGGTTTAAAAAACAATCCCAAAGTCTGCTTGTTAATGTATCCCAGGGCCACTCGTCAATGATTTGCACTTCACATACTAATATACTTATGAAAACGAATTTATTTTTAGTCTTCCTTTCTTCTCATGATAAAGATACTGGCAAACCATAATGTCATAATGTCACAAAATTCAATACAAGTAGCAATCCTTTAACTGTTGGAGACATACATTAAAAAAGAAACTAGTATATATTTTGTAAAGCAAAATCAACAATTTAAACATATATAACTAGGGGTCATGTTCATTTCTTGGCTGTTTTAGAAGGACAACTCTGCATGAGAAATGAGAAAATAAGGTGGATTAGTGTGTCCATTCATCTGATGGTGTGGTGTGGATATTATCAAGGATTCTAAATGATTATAAAGCTAAAAGGATGACGGAATATAAAAGTCAAATACCATCTGACAAGTTGTGTCTGACCAAGCGACGGTAGCCAACCAGGAGTTCACTGATGGCTCTAATGCTTGTGCTTTTCAGAAGCACATAGAACCATCATC
The DNA here is from genome assembly GCA_004024625.1 of Mellivora capensis. NCBI lineage: Eukaryota > Metazoa > Chordata > Mammalia > Carnivora > Mustelidae > Mellivora > Mellivora capensis. The sequence continues at coordinate 44,986 of PISX010013702.1, read as the reverse complement.
CACAGTTGATCTGGAGCTGTTCGTTTTCCTGTAAATCATAGATCAGCCTTTAACTACTCCTTTAGCCTTTGTTAATAAGATGGTTCTCGTAACCTTTAGAAACTCAGGTGTTTTCCTTTGTTTGAAGCCAGAGACAAGTCTGGGCAGAATCTATTATTGCTCCTGGAAGGGAGCCTGACCTTTGCCAGGGCCCTTGGAGAACAGCTAGGATCAAACAGGTTTGGGGGAAGGTGGTGAAGACGTACAGACTCAGATACAGGGGTCTGGGTGCAGACACATGGCACTCATGGCCGTTTGCACTAACATTCATCTGGTGTCTTTTGCCTTGACTGAAAGTACCCGAAATCAGTCCTGTGGAAATGGTAATTAGGTTCAAAGTATGACTGAAAGAAGAATCTCATGTCAATAGTTAATAAAACAACTTGCCACTGCTTGTTGTGACAGCATAGAGTTAAGCTGCCATTGGATATGAGTCTTGAGAACTTGAACCCCACTGACTCCTTAGGACCCATGGACTCTGAAAAAGGCTGTTTCGTCCAAAGCCTGCTGTTTGGGGATGAGGGCCTGGTGATCCAGGGAGATGAAGAGAGGGCTGGGTAGCAAAGAAGCCAGATCTAGGACCCAGTCTTAGGGACTCGGTCTGTGTCCCGTCTCCCAACCACATGGGTTTTGTTGTCCGCATGTTAGCATGTACTCGCTGTGTGAACTCCCATCTCTTCAGTTGTAAAATGAACAAAAGAAAACCAGGCACGTAGGATGTTATAAGCGAAAAATGAGGTGTTGAGCATCCATCACTGCCTTTAATAAAAACCGTCTGCGGAAGAGCCCTGATGTTGTTTTCCTATTATTTGCCTCATCTTTGATGAATTCTACCTTCGGAAATTGTAGTCTTTGTGGCCTCTGGTAAAATATACTGTCATTGTGGGAATTATGAAAACATTGCTACCAGATGCTGCTGCACCAGTCGGAGGCCTCATCAACATTGAATCTTGTTCCTGACCCATGTGGAAACAATCTGTAAGATGTAAAATGCTATAAAAATGCTAGTTTTTGTTATTCATGTAACAATCTATTTTAGTTATTTTTTTTTCTTTTTTAGTGGTCCCTAGCACAGCTTTTGCCCAGAGGATTAAGACAGATCTGCTTTCATGATAAACGTATCTTTGTGCAAGGGTAGCTCTTGGCAACAAGACGGGTAATTGCTTAGAAACAGCTGCCTTCTGGTAAGAAAGAGAGCAAACATGAGGGAAGAATAGTTCCAGATAGTTCCAAGAAAGGCCAGCCTTTACAGCTCAAGAGAGGTATTTTCAGGTTGCTGGTGAGGAGTGGTCTGTCAGCCAGAGTGCCAACAGGTTTGGATGAAGCCAGACTCTGAAGCATACCAGGGAAGAGAGTCCTCTGGAAAGCTCTCTTTTTCCTTAAATCTTTCCAATATCATTTCGAAAGTCTGTGGGTAGCACCTGTGGACCATCCACATTTTAGAAAACTAAGACTGGTCAGACATTGAACAGATGGAAGTGTCACTCACCCCAAGGCCAGGGTATGCTCACTTATGAAGGCTTCGTTGGCTGTGGGGAGACTGAGCCACGGGAAGTAATAGTAATGGGAGAGACTCTTTTTGGGGATTCCCCAGGGTCAGAGATGACACTTAACCAACAAATGTGTGCTGGAAATCCTTCAGTGGGTCAAGGTGAAGGAAAGAATTCTCTATGGAGGTTGGTGGGACCCAGGTGACTGACAGTGCTGCTGATATGATGATGGTGATGTGTGTGTGTGGGGGGGAGTGGGGCTGGTAGGGGAGTTGAATGTACATGTGTGGAGGCATTGTAAAAAAGAAGTAGGATTTTTTTTTTTTTTGCCGTCTCATTTTTTTCCATTTATAAAAGAAATACAAGAATATTGTTGAACATATGGGAAAATATAGAGAAGTAAAAGAAGAAAATTAAAATCACCCACAATCTGCCATGAAAAAGTAATTAAAAATACTGATGGGGTGTTGACCTGGACTGGAAATGAACACAAAATTATGACTACTGGTTTGTTAAAATAGTGGGGAAAGGGATTTTTTTGTCTTTTTTCCCCTTGGGATTTCAATTTGCAGTGTTTTTTTTTTTTTCTAGTGCTTTTAATAGAAATATATGGGCAAAAGAGAACTATAACATATTGGTAAATTTTATAAATTTAGAACATAACTGTATATGCTGCTTTGTTCTGTTATCTCCACTTTAAGCATATTGTGAGCTTTTCCCTTGTGAGTAAATATTTTTCTAAACTATGACTTAAATAGCTCCTTTGTATTTCATCATGTGGATAGATTATAACTGGTCTTAGAAATTCTCTATTGTGTACATTTAGATCCATATTTACTATTATAAATAAAACCATACTTAATATCCTTATACATAATGTGGGTATGGATCTCTATGGCTTCCTTGAGATAACTATTTCAAAGTAAAATCCCATGATCAAAGGGTATACACATTTTTCATGCTCCTGATACATATTATTGGATTGTTCTCTGAAAATACTCTATGAATTTATACTCTAAGGAGAGATGTTTGAGAAGCATCAAAGGGGGACCTGGAGAAAGAAATTGGGAGGCGTCTCTGAGAGGAGACTAGCAAGAAGGCAGAGGAGAAAGGATTCTTAGGAAAGAACCCAGAAATCCTCAGGCCCTTGTGTCAGAAGAAGAAGAGGAGGAAGAAGAAAGGGAAGAAGAAAGGGCAGAGGAAGGAGAAAGAGAAGGAGAAGCAGAAGAAGAAGAAGGGGAAGAAGAGGAAGAGGAAAGAGAAGGAAAAGCAGAAGAAGCAGAAGCAGAAGGAAAAGAAGAAGAGAGGTAGGAGGAGGAAGAGAAGAAGATTATTTCTAACAGTCTGTTCAATTCACCAGTGACAAAGTCAGCAAAAGGAGCCAAGGGTAGCACTTCATCTTGAAGAGGAGGTTAAAGAAAATGATGTATGTGAAAAATGTTCCTTGAACTCTTATGGGATTACAAAGTTATTCTAGGATAGTTTATGATGGTTCTAGTCACTGAGGCACAGAAGTTAGGTGACTTTGCTACCATCACACTAATGCAAATGGCAGAATGCTAATTCAAAATGATATCTTCCAAATCTCCCAAGGTTTTCCACTTGACTTTTTCTATATTGTGAAGTAAAGAGGTTGGCCTGATGCTACCTTTTTTTCATACTTTGTGATGAAGCAGAATGCATCCCCCCTCACCTTTGGGGCAGTAGACGTTCCCACAAGGGCAGCTGACATAAGAATGAATGAGGCTGACCTATAATAAAAAAGAAAGGGACAATTTCTACAGAATAAAATGACTCTTTTTACACTCAGCACCCACAATTTTGTCATTCATATATTATTGTAAGCCAGCTCCACTGGGAGGTAGCTTGCACACATTCACTGTAACACTCTATTGAGGTGGCTTGATAATGCTTTTAACATCGGTTTCTCCTGAATTTGCCTTACTCAAATGGCCCACAGAAAGAAATGCTTGGTTCTAGGATTTCTTGCTTTCCTTTGGGCTGAATTTGGCATTGAAGGCAAAGAAGAGAAAGAAGAACACATCTGACACTTGCTGGGCAAGTTTGATCTGAATGGGTATGTAGATGCCAAAAATCCCTCACTTGTTATTGGAGGATTGTTTCCTATTCAATACAGGATCATCCTGGCAAATGAGTCTATTTTGGAGGCAGTATCCACAAAACATGAAGGGTAAGCTGCTTTTCTTGTCTTCTTTTTCATCAGGCACAAGCGGTGGGGATGAAGGAGTACGGGGTGTGGGAGTCAGAGTCTGGAACTGGGGCCATGACTCTGATGCTTTTTATTTGAATTAGGAAATATACTGTTTCCGGGCCTCAGTTTCTCCAAGGTGGACACTCTAGGAGTGCTAGAAAAGAAGTGAGAACAGCTTGGCCTCAAGTGGGTCCTTTCCCACCTCTGTACTTCAGAAAGAAAAAAGACAGGTTTTGTACAAGAGAGCGCAGGGCTCTTCAGAGGGTGGTCTGTGGACCAGCAACATCCGTAGCACCTAAAAGCTTGTTAAAAATGTTGAATCTCAGGCTGCCTCCTACATCTGCCCAATCAGAATCAGCATTGTGACAAGACCTCCCGGTGATTTACGTGCACATTAAGGTTTGAGAAGCACCAAAGCAATGCAGTATTGCAGCTTTCTTGTGAATTGCTATTATACTAAGCTCTCCTCAAGTGAAATTTGGGGATGTGGGGATGCCCATTTATTTCTGAGCTAATATTCATAGTAAGATTCCTTCTCCTGAAGATTTCTGCCCTCCTCTCCTCACACTAAAATTGTCACATGAGGACACGGAATCCACAACTGATCATCTGAATTTACTAACAATGAATTTTAAAAAAGGTAAACAAGGATTAGATTTGCACATGTGCCGTACACACACACACACACACACACACACACCAACACACATACTTTAGCTATGAGAAGAATGCCAGAAATTAAAACAAATGAAAACAACTCTCCACTACTTTACTACTGTAACAAAGCAGCTCTTTTCCATTTATTTTCTCTGTCCTGTATATATAAATGCAACCATAATTTTTGCACAGTTGTGAACATGGTAAGGACACAATTTTATATTGGGCATTTTACATTATATAGTGAGCTTTCTATGATGCTGCATGGTAATTATGATTATAAATGCATGCTGTAAACTATAGCAACTTTCTTTAAAAAAGATTTATTTATTTATTTGACAGAGTAAGAGAGAGAGCACATAGAGGGAGAGGGAGAAGCTGACTCCCCACTGAGCAGAGAGCCTTACATGGGGCTCAATCCCAGGACCCCAAGATGATGACACGAGCCAAAGGCAGATGCTTAACTTACTGAACTACCCAGGTGATCCTTAGCAACTTTTTATACAATTAAATCTTTACTCTTTTCCTTTGATCTTATTTCAGGCTACATATTTGAAATATCATTAGAGGGATGGATAAACAGTAATGTTGTTGGCAAAATGAAAGGATTGCAATCAATCTCACCTCTTTCCTGGACCTTCTCATTCTTTACCTTCCTTATAGGGAAGCAAAGGAAAGAGGGATGAGAAGGGCTTTTGCTTACAGCTACATTGTTCTAGAGTCAGTTAATTATTTATCATAGAAGTTTACACATTCAATCTCTAAAATATAGAATGAAAACTAGAGCTTATCATAGTATACTTATATTTTGTAAATACACTTAATTTGTTCTTCACTTTTCATCAGAATTTTTGAAGGCTATCTTCCTAGCAAGGCTAACTGAAAAAAAAAGCCAATAGATAAGTTTTTAATAAAAATCCACCCCTTTCATTAAAAGAAATGACTTGGCATGTCCACTATGGTTGGAATCTTGGCATTCTTTTCATAGCTAAAGTTTGTGTGCGTGTGTGCGTGCGTGCGTGTGCCGGAGAAATAAGTCTCATTTAAAAAATTATTCACTGTGTCAGGGATATTTTGATTCTTACCTAGTCTACCTTTTCTTATCTAATTTGCAGAGTAGTCTGATAGTTGCTTTACACGTTATGTCCAGTGATTTTAGCTGTGATCAGCGGGAGATATAAGGTGTGTATTTATTCCATCTTATCTTTAATATGAACCCTGAGGAGTCTTTGAAAGGATTTCTTCATCATCTACTGATTCAGTGTTGCTGCTGATTCATGATGTTGTGTGTGAAGCCTGTTTCATGAAGTCCAGGGCATCTAAAAAGCCAGTTCCTTATCCTAAATGTGGCTCAGGAATGCAAGGCATCATGGAGCGGTGTTCCTCTTGTCTCTGAGCCTGAAACCCAAATTGTTTTTGTTTATGCTATTCCAAGCTAAAACTTTCCCCAGTACCTTAGTCCATCTTGAATATATCTATACATTTTGGATATTAACATTCAATTTTAAGAATGATAAATGGTCTTCAAAATTATAATTCATTTTCAGCCATCCTGTCAGCAAGTTTTTTTCCCATCTCCATCCCCAGTGTTCAAGACCCTCAGTACTCCTCCCTGTGATGCAACTTCCCCTCCTGGTTGGAGCATCCCATTGGGACTGACTTAGCTTAGGATGTGCTCAGGGCCCAAACTGGTTCTAATCTGGTAGAAATTTCATTTTGGCACCATTAGCTTAGCTAGACCTGATCTAGAAATTCAAGTTGGGTTAGGAGAAATCTTGTTCTCCAACATTGACAAGATACTACTTTTGCTTAGCCATCAGCTAAAGTATACAGAAGAGGAAGACTTTTCTTTTATTCTGAAAATGTCTAGAGAAGAGAAAGGCAGTGAAATAGAAGGGGAAAGAGTATTTTAATTCTTGTTTTGGTTGATCTAAATGAAGTTAGGATTTAGAGAAATTTTCTGGGGGAAAATGTATATATTGTATAACAATGCTGTTAATATCATAATAGAGATCAGAGAATGAAAAAAATTGTCCCAAATCCCACCCTTCCAGTAATTATCCTCTGCTCATTAAAAAAATTTCCCTGTTGGGGGCGCCTGTGTGGTACAGTACATTGAGCGTTGGACTCTTGGTTTCTGCTCTGGTTGTGATCTCAGAGTCATGAGACTTGAGTCCTGCCTGAGGGCTCTGTGCTCTGTACGGAGTTTACTTAAGATTTTCACTGCCTTCCCTCTGTCCCTTCCCGCCACCCCCCACCCAGCTAAAATAAATAAATAAATCATTAAAAAATAAAAATAAAAAAAATTTTCTGTTGATACTTACCCAAATGTTTTTACAATTTATATGTAGTTTTAATTATAGTATAGAAATAACATTGCATATGGCTTATTTCACTTCATATTATGTGTATTAAGTGTATGCTGTATAATTTTACTAATTATAGTTTTTTAATGATGGAAAATGTTCCCATCAAATCAATATACCATAATTTATTATCACTGAGCATGTAAGTTCTTGCCAGTTTTCTGATATTATAGATAATTCTGTAACCAACAGTTTGGGAGTATACAGAGCTTTTTCCTTTGGGAAAAATGGTTTGTTCAGATAAATTCTGAGGGGTAGGATTATTGATTCAAAGCAGGTGGATTTTTTTTGCTCTTGAAATGTATTCCTATATTACCTTCAAAAAGATGTTGCTGTATTTATTTCAAAACCATGTATGCCGATTTATATTGCCCCTGGAGTAAACTTGGAAACCAGCTATCATTGGATGATGAAGCCCTTCCTGTTCTGGCACCTTCTGGTTCTCCAGTCTCCGTTTCCCTGTGCCACACTCACTCCCACTTTAGCCTCCTAAAGGACTGATGTGTACATTTCTAGAATGTTTCATATTCTCTTTTTGAGGACGTGCCTTCACACATACTGTCCCCTTTGTCTGCCGCTTTCATCCCTGTTTTTATGTCATCCTTCAAGCCTCAGCTTGGCTCTTCTCGAAGGTGTGGTTCATCCTTTCTATTTCATGGCCCCTAAATTCACTCCTATCACTGTTTTTATGATTTGGTGCACTGCTTGGCTATTTTTCTGTTTTTTCACCTGTACACTGCAGTGCCTATCTTGTTCTGTGTTGTACTTATAATGTCTAGCACTAGTAGAACTTAGTAACTGTTTATTAAATAAAACTGTTTATTAAATAAAAAACAAAAAAGCTAAAAAAATTAAAGAAACATGGAGGAGAAATCTAATCTGCCAGCAGGGCAATTTGCAATTAGACGTTTAATGAAAAACATTTATTGAGTAGAAGATATTGAGTAGAAGAAGTAGAAGATGTTGAGTAGAAGAGCTACAGATGATAGTAAGTCAAAAATTCTTGAGGTCTTTGGTTTTATTTTAAATTTTTTAATTAAAAAAATTTTTTAAAGTGGGTTTTATACTCAGTGTGGAGCCCAATGTGGGGCTTAAACTCATGACCCTGAGATCAAGACCAGAGATGAGCTCAAGAATCAGATGCTTAATTGACTGAGCCACCCAGGTGCCTCTTTGCTTTTACATAGATTAAAGTTTAGTTAAAACTGAGAAGAACAGATACAGAGCAAGATGGCAGAGGAGTAGGAGACCTAAATTTCCTCAGGTCCCAGAGATTCAGCTAGATAGTTATCAAATGATTCTGAAAAGCTACAAACTCAGCAGGAGGTCAAAGAGAAGAAGAGCAGCAATTCTAGGAACAGAAAAGCGACCACTTTCTGGAAGGTAGGACATGTGGAGAGTGAATCTGAGGCAATATATGTGGGGGAGGGTCCGGCTCTCGGCAAGCAGTAGAGCAGTGAAACACAAAATTGGAACTTTTAGAAGTTTGCTCCACTGAGGGGTGTCACTCCAGAGGCTAAGTGGGGGTGAGGGGGATGAGGGAGGTGGAGACCTCACGGGGACAGTGTGGTCTCAGGACCCATGGGATCACAAAAAGACCAGGGGTGTCTGAGTGCAACAGAGCTCCCAGGTATCAAAGCAGGAAAGCTGGCTACAGAGACGGAGCTGAGGAATGGGTTCTCAGCTCAGGGTTACCTTAAACAGAGATCCACGGCACAGTGAGGCCACTGCTCTTTGAGGAAGGACCCCACAAGTGGCAGATCTGGGGAGACTCCCTCTTCGTCCTCTGGGAGGAGGAGCTCAGGAGCATGCTGCAGGAATCTGCTGGGTTTGGAGACTCCAAACGGGGCTGTGCACCAGAGATAGCAACGCTTGGTCACAGGCCGGGTGGGCACAGATCACGGCTGGAGACGAGGGAGATGGGAGGGATTGACTGCTTTTCTCTGAGGGCATACTGAGGAGTGGGGCCCTGAGCAATCATCTCCTCTGGGTCAGAGATTGGAAGGCTGCCATTTTCATTCCCATCTTCCAAAGCGGTACAGAAAGCATTCAGGGAACAAAAGCTACCAAGAGCTAACCCAAGCAGATTGCTTAGCCTGGCCACTGGCAAGGGCAGTGCAATTCCACCTTGGGCAAAGAATTTGAGACTCACTGCAGCAGGCTCCTCCCCCAGAAGATCAGCAAGAATATCCAGGCAAGACCAAGCTCACCGATCAAGAACAGTTGAACTCCAGAGCTAGGGGAAATCATGAATTCATGACTTTTTCCCCATGATTCTTTAGTCTTTCAAAGTTAAATTTTTAAAATTTTATTTTTTTCTTATTCTATTTTAAAAAATTGACATAGAATTCATGACTTTTTCCGCATGATTCTTTAGTCTTTCAAAGTTAAATTTTTAAAATTTTATTTTTTTCTTATTCTATTAAAAAATTTTTTTTCCTCTTTCCCATTTTAACCTTTTTTTCCACAATTTTATCCCATCAATACTTTTTAAAAAATCTTCTTAAATTTTCATTGTTATAATCATATTCTATCCCTTCATTGTATTTATTTTTTGTATACATATAAGTTTTTCTTTCTTTAAAATTTTGGGATACAGTTTCTTCTAACAGATATACCCTAAATCTAGTGTGTGGATTTGTCCTGTCTCCAGCCTGATCACATTCTCTTCTACTTTTTTTTTTTTTTAACCAACTTTTTATCTCATCAGTTTCTATTTTAGAATCTTTTAAAATTTTCATCTTTACATATTTCATCCCTTCATTGTGTTTACCCTTATTTTCTGTGTGTGTGTGTGTGTGTGTGTGTGTGTGTAATATTTCTTTCTTTAAAATTTGGGGAGGCAGTTTCTTCTAACAGATCACATATACCCAAAATCAAGTGTGTGGCGCTGTATATATATGCTTTATTTTATTTTTTTCTTTCTCCTTTCTTCTCCCACCAGTGTTGGGTCTCTTCTGATTTGGTTAGTGTACATTTTCCTGGGGTCATTGCTACCCTTTTAGTATTTTGTTCTCTCATTCAGCTATTCTTATCTGGATAAAATGACAAGGTGGAAAAACTCACCTCAAAAGAAAACAAAAAAGAACAAGAGGCAGTACCAACAGCTAGGGACCTAATCAATATGGACATTGGTAAGATGTCAGAATCAGAGTTCAGAATGACAATTATCAAGATGCTCACTGGGCTTGAAAAAAGCATAAATGATAGTAGAGAATCCCTGTCTGGAGAAATAAAACCCCTCTATGGAGAAATAAAAGAACTAAAATCTAACAAAGTTGAAATTTAAAAAGCTATTAATGAGATGCAATAAAAATGGAGGCTCTTGGGGTGCCTGGGTGGCTCAGTGGGTTGGGGCCCCTGCCTTTGGCTCAGGTCATGATCCCAGGATCCTGGGATCAAGCCCTGCATAGGGCTCTCAACTCAGTGGGGAGCCTGCTTCCCCCTCTCTCTCTACCTGCCTGCCTCTGACTACTTGTGATCTCTGTCTGTCAAATAAATAAATAAAAAATCTTTTTAAAAAATGGAGGCTCTTATGATAGGATAAATGAGCAGAAGAAAGAATTAGTGATGTAGAAGACCAAATGGTGGAGAATAAAGAAGCTGAAGAAAAAAAAAAAAGAGATAAACAACTACTGGATGAAAAGGGGAGAATTTGAGAGATAAGTGATACCATAAGATGAAACAATATTAGAATAATTGGGATTCCAGAAGAAGAAGAAAGAGATAGAGGGGCAGAAGATATATTGGAGCAAATTATAGCAGAGAATTTATCCAATTTGGGGAAGGGAACAAGCATCAAAATCCAGGAGACACAGAGAACCCCTCTGAAAATCAATAAAAATAGGTCCACACCCTGTCCTCTAATAGTAAAACTTAACAAGTCTCAGTGACAAAGAGAAAATCCTGAAAGCAGCTCAGGACAAAAGGCCTGCAACATACAGTGGTAGAAATAGTTTGGCAGCAGACCTATCCACAGAGACCTGGCAGGTCAGAAAGGACTGGCATAATATATTCAGAGCACTAAATGAGAAAAATATGCAGCCAAGAAAACTATGTCCAGCTAGGCTATCATTGAAAATAGAAAGAGAGATAAAAAGCTTCCAGGACAAGCAAAAACTAAAAGAATTTGCAAACACCAAACTAGCCCTACAGGAAATATTGAAAGGGGTCCTCTAAGCAAAGAGAGCCTAAAAGCAGTAGAAGAGCAAGGAACAGAGATAATATACAATAACAGTTACCTTACAGGCAATATAATGGCCCTAAATTCAGATCTCTCAATAGTTAGCCGGAATGTAAATGGGCTAAATGCCCTAATCAAAAGACACAGGGTGTCAGAATGGATAAAACACAAGACCCATCCATGTGCCATCTGCAAGAAACTCATTTTAGACCCGAAGACACCTCCAGATTTAAAGTGGGGAGTGGAAAACAATTTACCATGCTAATGGACATCAAAAGAAAGCTGGGGTGGCAATCATTATAGCAGATAAGTTAGATTTTAAAAGACTATAATAAGAGATGAGGAAGGATACTATATCATACTTAAAGGGTCTGTCCAACAAGAAGATCTAACAATTTTAAATATCTATGTTCCTAAAATGGGATCAGTCAATTATATAAGCCAATTAATAACAATATCAAAGAAACACATCAACAATAATACAATCATAGTAGGGGACTTTAACACCCCCTCACTGAAATGGACAGATCATCCAAACAAAAGATCAACAAAGAAATAAAGGCCTTAAATGACACACTGGACCAGATGGACATCACAGATATATTCAGAACATTCCATCCCAAAGCAACAGAATACACATTCTTCTCTAGTGCACATGGAACATTTTCCAGAATAGATCACATCCTGGGTCACAAATCAGGTCTCAGCCAGTACCAAAAGATTGGGAGCATTCCCTGCATATTTTCAGATCACAATGCTCTGAAGCTAGAACTCAATCACAAGAGGAAATTTGGAAAGAACTCAAATACATGGAGGCTAAAGAGCATACTACTAAAGAATGAATGGGTCAACCAGGAAATTAAAGAAGAATTGAAAAAATTCATGGAAACAAATGATAATGAAAACACAACGGTTCAGAATCTGTGGGACACAGCAGAGGCAGTCCTGAGAGGAAAATATATAGCAGTACAAGCCTTTCTCAAGAAACAAGAAAGGTCTCAAGTACACAACCTAACCCTACACCAAAAGGAGCTGGAGAAAGAACAGCAAAGAAAGTCTAAACCTAGCAGGAGAAGAGAAATAATAAAGATCAGAGCAGAAATCAATGAAATAGAAACCAAAAGAACAGTAGCACAAATCAATGAAACTAGGAGCTGGTTCTTTGAAAGAATTAGTAAGATTGATAAACCCCTGGCCAGACTTATCAAAAAGAAAAGAGAAAGGACCCAAATAAATAAAATCATGAATGAAAGAGGAGAAATCACAACCAACACCAAAGAAATACAAACAATTATAAGAACATACTATGAGCAACTCTACGCCAACAAATTTCACAATCTGGAAGAAATGGATGCATTCCTAGAGACGTAAAAACTACCAAAACTGAACCAGGAAGAAATAGAAAACCTGAACGGACCCATAACCAGTAAGGAGATTGAAGCAGTCATCAGAAATCTCCCAACAGGGGTGCCTGGGTAGCTCAGTGGGTTAAAGCCTCTGTCTTCGGCTCAGGTCATGATCCCAGAGTCCTGGGATTGAGCCCCACATTGGGCTCTCTGCTCAGCAGGGAGACTGCTTCCTCCTGCCTCTCTGCCTACTTGTGATCTCTGTCTGTCAAATAAATAAAATCTTTAAAAAAAAAAAAAAAGAAAAAAATATTAACATGGTCACGCCAGGGAGGTGCCTGCTCAGAGTCTCACAAAATACTCTCAGCATCACTCCCAGCTAAGGGTTGGTCTCCCCCACCCCAAAGTTCCACCCACTGTCAAAAGCCTACAAATCTGTTTCTTTTCCAGATTTAACTTTTGGGGTTTCTGCTGGATGAAAACCATGATACACACAATCAAGGAGATTAAGAAGAGGAAGGACATTTTGCCCAGTATCACTTTAGGCTATCAGTTTTTTGATACCTGTTTCATCACCTGCAAATCTGTGGAAGCAGCTTTGGTATTCCTTACAGGCCAGGAAGAAAATAAGCTCAATTCTAGGAACAGTACCAGAGCATTTCCGGCAGACATTGTTGGAACAGATTGGATCATCCTCATCAGTTGCCTTATCAAGAATTCTAGCGTTATATTATTTACCATGGGTAATACTCAGGTATGTCAGAATACCGTGCTGGGTGCTAGCTTGTAAAGAAACACAAGCTATGTTTGGCTTAATTGCGGTAGATAGTAAGGTGCTCAGGTGAGGCTGAGATGAGATCAGAGACCAGCAGGGACCATGGTGAAGCCGCTGCCCCTAATTTCTCTGTTCAGTCTAGGCTTAGCAAGTGTAACCTGATGCCTACCTGAAGGTGATTTCAGCCTCTTCTTTAAAAAAGAAAATTTATTTATTTAAGGGAGAGAGCACAGGTGAGATGGGGCAGGGAGTGGGGGTTGGGGTTGGAGGGGAAGAATCTCAAGCAGACTCCCTGCTGAGCTCCCAGCCCTGTAAGGGGCTCAGTCTCAGGACCCTGAGATCATGACCTGAGAGGAAATCAAGAGTCAGAAGCTTAACTGACAGAGCCACCCAGGCCCCCATTTCAGGCTCCTCTTCATCCCTTAGGATTCTGCTTTAATTTTTGCCTTGAGGTTGTGAGTTATTGGTTTGTACCTCTTGAGGCATGGCACTCTTAGCACTGGGTGAGGCACAGAGTAGGTGATGTGAAAATGCTGAGTGGGTAGGTGGTTGGTTGGTTGGTGCTAGGTGCTATAAAGAACTCATTTTGTTTCTTGCCTATATTAAAGCTTATTATTCATGACTCTTTGCTGCTTATACTAACCTACTGAAATGAGCCAGTGGATTTCACAAGATAGCTAGAATTTTGGGATGCTAACATTACGGAATTTTTGTTTTTTGCTTAAAAGATATATATTTTTTACTTTAATTCCAGGTAGTTAACTTACAATGTTATATTAGGTACAGGTATATGATACAGTAATTTAACAGTTCCCTACATCACCCTGTGCTCATCACAACAAGCACCCTCCTTAATCCCCACCTTCTATTTCACACATCCTCCCACCCACCTCCCCTCTGGTGACCATCTGATAATTTTAAATTCAGAGACTTGGAACATGTTTCAACTTAAGAACAGAGTATATTAGGAAGAATGGATTATTAAGGAAATATAAATAAAATTCTAGAAGTATTTCTAAGGCTGGATCATTACAGCATAGTCCAGATTTATTAATGTTAATGATGATTAAGCTTATTTGTGTTACTAAAGTAATGGGAAAATTAGAAGTAATTGTAAAAAGTAGTCTTTACATCGTATTTCTTTTATAAAGCTGCAAATACAAACGTAGGAGGAACAGGAAAATACTGAGAAACCGAACCAAGAGGAGGGGTTGGGTGACACAGGTGACGTCTTAGGCGTGGGCTTCATGCAGCTCAGTCGAAAGGTTCCTGTGAGCTCTATCTTCCACCAAAACCCACCTGTGATCCAGACTGACTAGAAAACTCTGATTGATTTTCTCATTTAAATCCTTTCAAAGAAGGAAAAGAAATCCATAGGACATTTTCACATTGGTTGTTTCACTTAATACACTGTTATTATAACACATATATTAATATAATGTGTATATTATTCATTATAATACACTGAGTATATATTAGTTGTACTTAATGTACTTAACATATAGATGTCATTACCCTGATTCTACTCATGGGGAAACAGGTTCAGAGGGTTTAAGTAACTTGTCTACAGTCTTACACTAACTATGGAGCCAGAATTAAAAGTCAGGCATCTCTGCTTCCTAAATGACATTCTTTCCTATATATGACCTCCCTGATGTTGCTGCTAGCGAGTTTCCAAAGCAGAACGTAAACTTTAGCCAGTGGAGTAAGAATAGGACAAGTGGTAGAGAAAAGAGAAAATAGGAATATTTTGTCTCTTATAAAGGAATTGACAGTCATGGGGACATGAAATTATAATATAGGAGGCCCTATTGATGGTGACATATTAATAACAAGGAATGGGTTAGGGGAGAATGTAGCATATGTTCCTCATGGTAGAGTCAGGGAGACTGGGGGTACAGCATAGCAGAAATGCATGTGAGGCTCAAGAATTCACAGTACTGATGAAAATACAAGAATCACTGGCAAAATGCAAAAAAAAAATCTTTTAAATCTTTTCATTTTTCTATACAAGCACCTATGAAATGAGTGCCACTTTGTTGGAGAATGCAGCTAGACCTATGGGTGCAGTAGAGTTTCCTACCACCCTCCTCCAGTTTAGTTCTCAGGAACTAAACACTTAGCAGTCCTGGTGGAGAGAAAATAAGAAAGAGAAGAGAAAGAGGGAAAGGAGTGGTGGTGGGAAAATATATACACACAGTGAAGAGGGGCCGAGGGAAGGAAGGAGGGAGGAAGAGCAGGAGGGAACTGGCCTGCCAAGTAGACTGTGAGTCCACTCTCTCCATCATCCCCGTGGATGAGAAGCTAGACTGAGATAGCGCCTGGATGGCTTTACCCCCACATCTAGTCTCATGTGAACATAGATGAAAGGGCAGAAGACCTCCTTTTCCGTGCTGTCACCCCAGCTGTGAAAAGTGCTGCATTGAATGTCATCATCTTAATAATTAGCTCCTCAGACTCCCATGGAGTGGGGTGGGAAAAGGGTGCCTATGGAGGTCTATGTGTTCCCTCTAACAGTCCCCACCCATGGGCCAGGGAGCGGACTACATGTCCTTTTGAGGAAGGATGTGAGAATGAAGGGAGAACAACTGTTAAGTCCCCTCTCTGTCCAATAAAAATATTCAGAGATTGTTTGATATGCAATTTGGCTATTGCTTCCTAATAACTGCACAAATATTTTCAATTGTAGGTGGGTTATGCCTCTACCTGCTCAATTCTTAGTGACAAACACCCGTCCTCGTCATATGTTTGCACAGTAGCTGGTGACAAGATCCAGTCGGATGCCATGGTACAACTCATCCAACATGTTGGGTGGACCTAGAGAGCCATCATAGCAGCTGGTGATGATTATGGAAAATATGGAGTAAAAACTCTTAGGGAAAGAATGGAGAGTGCCAACCTCTGTATTGCATACTCTGAAATCATTCCCAAAGTCTGTTCAAATGAGAAAATGCAGAAAGCTGTTGAAGCCATACAGAACTCCACTGTCAGAGTTGTTGTGCTTTATGCATCTGATATTGACCCCAGTTCTTTTGCACTGGAAATGGTTCACCGTAACATAACAGACAGAATATGGATAGTGAGTGAAGCCTAGATTACTTCAGCCCTCATCACAAGGCCTGAATATTTCCCATATTTTGGTGGAATTATTGTATTTGCAATATCAAGAGCTGATATACCAGGATTAAAAGAATTTCTTTATGATGTACATCCTGGCAAGAAGTCAAATGATGTCCTGACCATTGCATTCTACAAACTGCTTTTAACTGTACTTGACCCAATAGCAGTGTTCCATACAACATTGACCATAAAGTAGCTGTGACAGGAAAGGATGACAGATTACGTGCCATGTCTGATAAGTTCTATACAGAGACGAAAAGTTGGAAGATCTTAAAAATATGTATCTGGATGTGTCTCAGCTGAGATTCAAAAAAAATGTCAAACAAGCGGTGTATTCTTGGCTTAGGCCTTTGATGGTCTAACTAGATTCAAAGAAGGACATGGGCCATACATTCCTGGAAACACCTGTTCATATATATCTGACTTTGAGCCAAGGCAGGTAAGTTGTTTTACTTCATGGTATAGTTTCACATTAAAAGAATTCATACTAATAAAACCTTTGACTTGCTTTCGTATTTAATAGATATGATTTATCACAAACCTACCTAAAAGAATAGCTTGCTTATGTGACCTAAATGAGCATTTTTAAGTTCCCATTTGTTAATAGAGTTTTCTTATTGGGTTTGTTGTAAATGAAAGTAAACACCCTCAAAACAGAACCTTGTGCAAAATAGGTTTTTTTTTTTTTCCCTTCACTTAAGTGAAGTTCAGAGATTAGCATTCTGGAACTGAAAGATGGCTTAGGGATCCTGATTCCTTCTACCTTCTTTTTTTTTTTTTAATTTTAAAATTTTTAAAATAAACATATAATGTATTATTAGCCCCAGGGGTATAGGTCTGTGAATCGCCAGGCCTATACACTTCACAGCACTCACCATATCACATACCCTCCCCAGTGTCCACAACCCCACCACCCTCTCCCTACCCCCTGCCCCCAGTCACCCTCAGTTTGTTTTGTGACAGTAAGAGTCTCTTATGGTTTGTCTCCCTCCTGATCCCATCTTGTTTCATTTATTCTTTTCCTACCCCTCAAACCCCCATATTGCATCTCCACTTTCTCATACCAAGGACATCATATGATAGTTGTCTTTCTCTGATTGACTTATTTCACTAGGCATAATACCCTCTAGTTCCATCCACATCATCGCAAATGGCAAGATTTCATTTCTTTTGATGGCTGCATAGTATTCCATTGTATATATATACACCACATCTTCTTTATCCATTCATCTGTTGATGGACATCTAGGTTCTTTCCATAGTTTGGCTATTGTGGACATTGCTGCTATAAACATTCGGGTGCACGTGCCCCTTGGGATCACTACATTTTATCTTTAGGGTAAATACCCAGTAGTGCAATTGCTGGGTCGTAAGGTAGCTCTATTTTCAACTTTTTGAGGAACCTCCATGCTGTTTTCCAGAGTGGTTGTACCAGCTTGCATTCCCACCAACAGTGTAGGAGGGTTCTCCTTTCTCCGCATCCTCACCAGCATCTGTCATTTCCCGACTTGTTAATTTTAGCCATTCTGACTGGTGTGAGGTGATATCTCATTGTGGTTTTGATTTGTATTTTCCTGATGCCGAGTGATGTGGAGCACTTTTTCATGTGTCTGTTGGCCATCTGGATGTCTTCTTTGCAGAAATGTCTGTTCATGTCTTCTGCCCATTTCTTGATTGGATTATTTGTTCTTTGGGTGTTGAGTTTGATAAGCTCTTTATAGATTTCAGATACTAGCCCTTTATCTGATATGTCATTTGCAAATATCTTCTCCTATTCTGTCAGTTGTCTTTTGGTTTTGTTAACTGTTTCCTTTGGTGTGCAAAAGCTTTTGATCTTGATGAAGTCCCAATAGTTCATTTTTGCCCTTGCTTCCCTTGCCTTTGGGCGATGTTCCTAGGAAGAAGTTGCTGTGGCTGAGGTCGAAGAAGTTGCTGCCTCTGTTCTCAAGGATTTTGATGGATTCCTTTCTCACATTGAGGTCTTTCATTCATTTTGAGTCTATTTTCGTGTGTGGTGTGAGGAAATGGTCCAATTTCATTTTTCTGCATGTGGCTGTCCAATTTTCCCAACACCATTTGTTGAAGAGGCTGTCTTTTTTCCATTGGACATTCTTTCCTGCTTTGTCGAAGATTAATTGACCATAGAGTTGAAGGTCTATTTCTGGGCTCTCTATTCTGTTCCATTGATCTATGTGTCTGTTTTTGTGCCACTACCATACTATCTTGATGATGACAGCTTTGCAATAGAGCTTGGAGTTCAAAGTTGTGATGCCACTAACTTTGGCTTTCTTTTTCAGTATTCCTTTGGCTATTTGAGGTCTTTTCCGGTTCCATATAAATTTTAGGATTATTTGTTCCATTTCTTTGAAAAAAATGGTTGGGATTTTGATAAGGATTGCATTAAATGTATAGATTGCTTTGGGTAGCATAGACATTTTCACAATATTTGTTCTTCCAATCCAGGAGCATGGAACATTTTTCCATTTCTTTGTGTCTTCCTCAATTTCTTTCATGAGTACTTTATAGTTTTTTGAGTATAGATTCTTTGCCTCTTTGGTTAGGTTTATTCCTAGGTATCTTATAGTTTTGGGTGCAATTGTAAATGGGATGGACTCCTTAATTCTCTTTCTTCTGTCTTGCTGTTGGTGTAGAGAAATGCAACTGATTTCTATGAATTGATTTTATATCCTGACACTTTACTGAATTCCTGTACAAGTTCTAGCAGATTTGGAGTCAGTTTTTTGGGTTTTCCACATAGAGTATCATATCATCTGCAAAGAGTGATAGTTTGACTTCTTCTTTGGTGATTTGGATGCCTTTAATTTCTTTTTGTTGTCTGATTGCTGAGGCTAGGACTTCTAGTACTATTTTGAATAGCAGTGGTGATAATTGCGGATGTTGACCCAACCTTGCAGCCCTGGAATAAATCCCACTTGGTCATGGTGAATAATCCTTTTAATGTACTGTTGGATCCTATTGGCTAGTATTTTGGTGAGAATATTGGTCAAGGATATTGGTCTGTAATTCTCTTTTTTGATGGGATCCTTGTCTGTTTTTGGCATCAAGGTGATGCTGGCCTCATGAGTTTGGAAGTCTTCCTTCCATTTCTATTTTTTGGAACAGTTTCAGGAGAATACGAATTAATTCTTCTTTAAATGTTTGGTAGAATTCCCCTGGGAAGCCGTCTGCCCCTGGGCTTTTGTTTGTTTGGAGATTTTGATGACTGTTTCAATCTCCTTACTGGTTATGGGTGTCTTCAGGTTTTCTATTTCTTCCTGTTTCAGTTGTGGTAGTTTATATGTCTCTATGAATGCATCCATTTCTTCCAGATTGTCAAATTTGTTGGCATAGAGTTGCTCATAATATGTTCTTATAATTGTTTGTATTTCTTTGGTATTGGTTGTGATCTCTCCTCTTTCATTCCTGATTTTATTTATTTGGGTCCTTTCTCTTTTCTTTTTGATAAGTCTGGCCAGGGGTTTATGAATCTTACTAATTCTTTCAAAGAACCAGCTCCTTGTTTCTTTGATTTGTTCTATTGTATTTTTTTGGTTTCTATTTCATTGATTTCTGCCCTGATCTTTATTATTTCTCTTCTCCTGCTGGGTTTAGGCTTTCTTTGTTGCTCCTTTAGGTGTAGGGTTAGGTTGTGTACTTGAGACCTTTCTTGTTTCTTGAGAAAGACTTGTACCGCTATATATTTTCCTCTCAGGACTGCCTTTGTTGTGTCCCACAGATTTTGAACCGTTGTGTTTTCATTATCATTTGTTTCCATGAATTTTTTCAATTCTTCTTTAATTTCCTGGTTGACCCATTCATTCTTTAGAAGGATGCTGTTTAGTCTCCATGTATTTGGGTTCTTTCCAAATTTCCTCTTGTGATTGAGTTCTAGCTTCAGAGCATTGTGATCTGAAAATATGCAGGGAATGCTCCCAATCTTTTGGTACTGGCTGAGACCTAATTTGTGACCCAGGATGTGATCTATTCTGGAAAATGTTCCATGTGCACTAGAGAAGAATGTGTATTCTGTTGCTTTGGGATGGAATGTTCTGAATATATCTGTGATGTCCATCTGGTCCAGTGTGTCATTTAAGGCCTTTATTTCCTTGTTGATCTTTTGCTTGGATGACCTGTCCATTTCAGTGAGGGGAGTGTTAAAGTCCCCTACTATGAATGTATTATTGTTGATGTGTTTCTTTGATATCGTTTTTAATTGGTTTATATAGTTGGCTGCTCCCACGTTAGCAGCATAGATATTTAAAATTCTTAGATCTCCTTGTTGGACAGACCCTTTGAGTATGATATAGTGTCCTTCCTCATCTCTTATTATAGTCTTTGGCTTAAAATCTATTTGATATGATATAATGATTGCCACCCCAGCTTTCTTTTGATGTCCATTAGCATGGTACATTGTTTTCCACCCCCTTACTTTAAATCTGGATGTGTCTTTGGGTCTAAAATGAGTTTCTTGTAGGGAGCATATTGATGGGTTTTGTTTTTTTATCCATTCTGATACCCTGTGTCTCAGGGTTTAGCCCATTTACATTCAGGGTAACTATTGAGATATATGAATTTAGTACCTGTAAGGAGATTGTTACTGTATATTGTCTCTGTTCCTTTCTGGTCTACTACTTTTAGGGTGTCTCTTTGCTTAGAGGACCCCTTTCAATATTTCCTGTAGAGCTGGTTTGGTGTTTGCAAATTCTTTCAGTTTTTGTTTATCCTGGAAGCTTTTTATCTCTCCTTCTATTTTCAATGATAGCCTAGCTGGATATAGTATTCTTGGCTGCATGTTTTTCTCATTTAGTGCTCTGAATATATCATGCCAGTTCTTTCTGGCCTGTCAGGTCTCTGTGGATAAGTCTGCTGCCAATCTAATATTTTTACCATTGTATGTTACAGACTTCTTGTCCTGGGCTGCTTTCAGTATTTTCTCTTTGTTGCTAAGACTTGTAAATCTTACTATTAGATGATGGGTTGTGGACCTATTCTTATTGATTTTGAGGGGTATTCCCTGCACCTCCTGGATTTTGATGCTTGTTCCCTTTACCATATTAGGGAAATTCTCTGCAATAATTCTCTCCAATATACCTTCTGCTCCCCTCTCTCTTTCTTCTTCTTCTTCTTCTGGAGTCCCAATTATTCTAGTGTTGTTTCATCTCATGGTATCACTTATCTCTCAAATTCTCTCCTCATGGCCCAGTAGTTGTTTATCTCTCTTTGCTCAGCTTCTTTATTCTCTGTCATTTGGTCTTCTATATCACTAATTCTTTCTTCTGCCTCATTTATCCTAGCAGTCAGAGCCTCCATTTTTCACTGCACTTCATTAATAGCTTTCTTGATTGCAACTTGGTTAGATTGTAGTTCTTTTATTTATCCAGAAAGGGATTTTATCTCTCCAGAGAGGGTTTCTCTAATATCTTCCATGCCTTTTTTGAGCCCAGCTAGAACCTTGAGAATCGTCATTATGAACTCTAGATCTGGCATATTACTCATGTCTGTATTGATTAGGTCCCTAGTCTTTGGTACTGCCTCTTGTTCTTTTTTTTTTTTTTTTTTTTTTTTTTTTTTTTTTTTTTTTTTTTTTTTTTTTTTTTTTTTTTTGTGGTGAGTTTTTCAGCCTTGTCATTTTATCCAGATAAGAATATATGAAGGAGCAAATAAAATACTAAAAGGGTGGCAAAGACCCCAGGAAAATGTGCTTTAACCAAATCAGAAGAGACCCCAAATCATGGTGGGGAAAAAGGGAGTAAGAAGTTCAGAAATAAATTTTTTGAAAGAAAACAAATGAAAAAAAAATATAAAAAAGAAAAAAAATGTATTAGACTGGTGGCTAGAACAGGGTCACCCACTTAATTTTGGGGTATTTTGGTCTCTTAGAAGAAATTACCTCCCAAAATTTTAAAGAATGAAAAATGTATATAAGGGTAAACACAATGAAGGGATGGAATATGACTATAAAGATGACAAAAAAATTTGTTTTTTAAATTTCTAAAAAAAGGAGTTGATAAGGTAAGTTGGTTGGGAGAATAAAGAAAAAGAAGGTGGAGAGAATTTGCTTGGGCTGGAGACTAGAACAAGCCCAGTGCTAGATTTAGGGTGTACTTTGTACACCCTAATTTTGTACCCCAAATTTTTTAGAAGAAAAAACCCTATGTGTATACAAAAAATAAAGTTAGATTCAATGAAAGATAAACTATGACTATAATAATGAAGGTTCAAAAAAGATTTTCTAAAAATGAAAGGTATTAAGATAAACTAGTTAAAAAATGTTAAAAGAGGAAAGGGTAAAAATTTTAAAAAATTTAGCAGAAGAAAAAAATAATAATAAAATTTTAAAAATTAATTAACTTTGCAAGACTAAAGATTCATGGGGAGAAAGCCATGAATTCCATGCTTTGCTTTCCACTCCTCTGGAATTCTGCTGTTCCCCTTGGTAAGTGAACTTGGTCTTGATTGGATTTCTTATTGATCTTCCGGGGGAGGGGCCTGTTGCAGTCATTCTCAAGTGTCTTTGCCCAGAAGTGGAACTGTACCACCCTTACCAGGGGCCAGGCTAAGTAATCCGCTTGGGTTTGCTTTCAGGAGCTTTTGTTCCCTGAATGCTTTCCGTAGAGTTCCAGAGGACAGGAATGAAATTGGCAGCCTCCCAGTCTCTGGCCCGGAGGAGCCGAGAGCTCGGGGCCTCACCCCTCAGTGCGCCCTAGGAGATAAGCACTCAATCACTCCCGTCTCCCTGGCCTCCAGCCGCGATCTGAACTCACCAGCCTGTGACCAAGCATCTCTGTCTCTGGCGCACAGCTCCGCCTGGAGTCTCCAAACCCTGAAGATCCCTGAGCTCCTCCAGGAGGGGTCTCCCCAGATCCTCTGGGAACCCCACTCACAGAGCAGTGGCCTGTGCCACGGATTATGGTTCTCGGTAACCCTGAGTTGAGAGCTCACTCAAGAGCTTCCCTGCTCCAATAACCTGCGAGCTCTGTGACACTCAGACACCCCTGATCCTTCTGCATATGATAAAAGGAAGGAGAGATACAAGGGCAGGTGACCTGGAGTGGCTATATTCCAGGATGGATGGCGATTTTCAGAACACTTGGAATATTGAATTACCAAAGGCTTCAAGTTAAATTAATCTTCCATGACAGTTAGGACAGGAATAATGACCCTTGTTTTACAGATCAGGAAACTAGTGCTTATTTAGATATATGACTAGCCCAAGGTTATGATGCTTGAAAGAGCCAAAATATGATGTCAGATCATCAGATATCATAATTCAGACTCTATCTGCCAAATTGTTTGGCCTCTCTGGTTTATGGAGGGACCCTTGTTCCATATATTATTCCCTTGGCTTAGAATCTCCTTGTCACCTTTATTTGTCAGTCAAATTCTTAATAATTTTTTTAAAACCAACCCAGATGGCTACTTCCTGAGGAAACCTCCTAAATTTTCCTAAGGCCATTAGTTAGCTAACTCCCTCACCCATGCCTTTTCAACACTCTTTCCACAACAGCAACATAGTGGCACATTGAATTTTACTATTACTAAATAATTTTACTATTATTACTATTGAATTTACTATTAACAGTACCTGTTTATTCATTTAGCCTTTCCACTGGACTGTGAGCTTTGCAAGGTAGGGAACGGATCTGGTTGATCTTCATATCTCTACCACCTGACATGTTGGGAAGGGAATGATGGGGAGGTAGACTGGTACCATACATGGAAGAATTCTAGGAGGTAAGTAGGAAGATCCTTTCTTCCCTAGATAAGGAGGTATTTGGAAATATTAGGGACCACTATGCCTAATCAATGCTTATTGTTAGAAATGTATGAGCCACACAGGTAATTTAAAATTTTCTAGGGGCCCCTGGGTGGCTCAGTGGGTTAAAGCCTCTGCTTTCGGCTCAGGTCATGATCCCAGGGTCCTGGGATCAAGTCCCCCGTCAGGCTCCCTGCTCAGTGGGGAGTCTGCTTCTCCCTCTCCCTCTCCCTCTGCCTGCTTCTCTGCCAACTTGTGCTCTGTATCCCTGTCAAAATAAATAAATAAATAAATAAATAAATAAATAAATAAATATTTAAAAATTTCTGGTAACTAAATTTC
Source organism: Mellivora capensis (assembly GCA_004024625.1). Taxonomy (NCBI): domain Eukaryota; kingdom Metazoa; phylum Chordata; class Mammalia; order Carnivora; family Mustelidae; genus Mellivora; species Mellivora capensis. The sequence goes on along the minus strand of PISX010013702.1, from coordinate 20,701 downwards.
AAAATAAAACAAAACAGATGAAATTAAATATAGTTGTTTTATTTGATCTGAAATGGCATTTTAACATGTCATAATATGATAATATAAAATAAAATTATTAATGATGATTTTTTAAACAAAGTCTTTGCAATCCAGGTGTATTTTATACTTATAGCTTATCTCGATTTGGCCAGCCACCTTTCAAGTTTCAATGGTCACATGTGGCTACAAGTTGTTATATTTGATAACAAAGGTATAGAGGAAAAGGAAAAAAAATTCAATCACATGATAAGAGTTTTGAGATTATTTTCCTCATAAACCCTTTTCTCCAGGCAATCAAATAGTTACAAATTGCTTTTTTATTCTCTTGTTTTTGTCTTCTTATTTTCTAGCTAATGTACTATTTGAAGACACTTAAGTTTACTACCCATAATAGAGAGAGAATGGAAATTGATGACAATGGAGATGTGACTGGGTACTATGATATTTGAAATTGGCAATTAGGCGATAATGGAGAGATTGCCTTTGTGAAGGTTGGAGAATATATATTCACAAACTCTAAATTTGAACTCATAATGAAAAAGAATGTGACAATATTTCAGAATACCAAATCATCAAAGGTTAGTTACTTTGATATCTTATTTTGTTTATATACACAGAAAATTTGTTTATATACACAGAACTGTATTTCAGGCACTATAGAATATCAGACATCTGGAGTTAGCTATTCCCAGTCAATTTTTTCAATATATTACATACTTTTCTAGATACAGATTCAGGTATTTTGTTCTGGAGATATTTTGGTATTTTTCTTGGACTATAGTTTTAAATATTAGTTTTATCATTTTGTTTTTCTTCTTAAAGTACTCCAATCAAAAGGTTTGACTTCTTTTGTCTGTCTTCTGTTTTATCTACTTACTCTCTGATCATTTTTGGCTTTTTCTTTATTTTATTCTTATTCTTTTCATTGTTTTCCTGACTTTATTCAATGCTTCTTATTAAATTTTCATTCAAATGTATTTGTTTTTGAATGCCTTGTAACTTTTATCTTAATTTCTGAAATGGCTTTATTTTTTCTTTAGTTTCCTGATAAAATAAATTTTTCTGTTTCTTCCAGTTTTATATTTATTATTTAATTTTTTAAATTCCTGATAAAATAAATTTTTCTGTTTCTTCCAGTTTTATATTTATTATTTAATTTTTTAATGCCTGACTCACGTATTTTTGCACATCTCCCAGTGTTTTTCTGAGAGTACTTAATTGTCATGCTAGAAATTTTTTAAAAAGATTTTATTAATTATTTGACAGAGAAAGAGATAGCAAGAGAGGGAACACAAGCAGAGGGAGTAGAGAGGGAAAAGCAGGCTTCCCACCATGCAAGGAGCCTGACACGGGGCTCCATTCTAGGACCTTGAGATCATGACCTGAGCCAAAGGCAGATGTTTAACCACTGAGCCACTCAGGTGCCCCTGAAATATTTTTTTTTTAAATGCTATGTTACATTATTTTTCCCCATAATGGTTGTTGTCTGTGTGTGTGTTGATGGGATCTGCAGCAATGTTTTGATTTTCATTTTCTGTTTTCTTCTTGTAGGAAACTTACATCAAGGCACTTACACCATAATATTTTTGTTCATAGACAGGGATGAGAGTTTCTGGTGTTTTACAAACCCCTATTTCAAGACTGCCTTCTTCTTTTAGTAGAGTGAAAAGTAGTAGTTCATTTAGGAAAGCTTAATGTGTCTTTTGGTTTTGTGGTTCACTCTTGTTTCTGCAGGATTTGTTTTTTAAGATTTTATTTATTTATTTGACAGAGATCACAAGTAGGCAGAGAGGCAGGCAGAGAGACAGGGCGGGAAGCAGGCTCCCCGCTGAGTAGAGAGCCGGATTCGGGGCTCAATCCCAGGACCCTGGGATCAGGACCTGAGCTGAAGGCAGAGGCTTAACCCACTGAGACACCCCCGTGCCCCTCTGCAAGATTCTTAACTTTTCCCTCTTCTTTCCCATTCTACCACATCTCAAAAAGACACTTGTCTCTCTCCGTATACCATCTGGTCCCAGTGAAAGTGTGCCTTCCTGAGACCGACCCCTGGAGTCCCACTTTCAAGACATTTCCCTAGAGCTGGTGCTGTCTCTCCATGGTTTGGGACCTGTTTTAACACAGGGTGGGACATTTTCTTTCTAGGAATGATTTGCCAGCTCTCCATCAACCTTTGGTTCTCAGTTCCCCCTTACTCTTTCCTGCATGGTTTGCCAAGTTTCTGTCCATTTTCCACATACCAGGGATGAGGGAGGAACTCTAGAGATGGCCTTGCTGTAATTTAATGGCTATTTCTCTGCATACAAGTACTTTGATGTTCATTGTATTCTCAGGTTCTTTATGGTGCTAAAATTGTGGATCAAGTGTGGTTTTATTTACTTTTTTCATTTTTTAAATTTGCATGTGTGAGAGGATGTGTGGAGAGATTTGCTGTTTAGCAGCTGCCATTATCCTGGGGCAACCCAGAAGTCCTTTCCCTTTCTGATGGTAATTCTAGAGGGACTTCATTTCTTCCTCCACTTTTCTTATGTGTTCTCAGGGGCAAAGAATGATAGAAAGAATTTTTTAAAAAGATTTTATTTATTTATTTGACATTTGACAGAGATCACAAGTAGGCAGAGAGAGAGGAGGAAGCAGGCTTCCTGCTGAGCAGAGAACCTGATGTGGAGCTCGATCCCAGGACTCTGGGATCATGACCTGAGCCAAAGGCAGAGGCTTTTAACCCACTGAGCCACCCAGGTGCCCCTGATAGAGAGAATTTAAAAACTCATAATATAATTTGGAATAGGGAACACTAGCTACCAGTATAGTATATGTGTGGGTGCACATAGATGTCCACAAGCTTTGATGTATCATTCAAGAAATCTTTTGTAGGAGAGAAGGATGTTTCATAAATTTCAAAATTCTTTCCAAAATACTGTTTTCAAGATTTTCTGAGAGGTAGGAGAATTAAGGTTTGAGGATTAAATACATCTTCTTTGGATGTAAACTACTTAACCTACATTAAAAAACTATTATTTTCCTTATTATTAATATTTATTGAGAGAGAATTATTGTTACTTATTTTACTTATTATTATAATTTTTATTCCTCCTCCTTCTATAGTAACAGAATAGGGCTTTGATACGCAGGACTGAGAAGTGTCTGGTGAGCTAGAGACTGGGTCCCCTGGGTGTGACATAAAGGCAACACCTGGAGAAGAACTGGAGGAAGTTGAGGAGAAACCTCATCACTTACCAGAAATCATGAAGGAACCCCGTTACTTCCCAGACAGCTGAACTTTTTACCCTTAATGAGATATTAGTTCTAGGAGAGTAGGACTCAAGGGCCTTTGATACTCTAGTTCATTGGTTACTACAGGTCACAATAAAATGATAGGGCGGGTGGAAAAGCGCTGGCAATTTAATCTTCGGTGTGGATCTCAGAATGAAGGGACCAGCAGGAGCCAGGGTGCTGAATGTGGGCATAGGTGCAGCCAGGGGTTTTCTTTGCTGCCCCAGACTTTTTTTGGGGGGGGGGTGTGGGGTCTGTTTTCATCTTGATTTTTATTCATGTATCTTTTCTCTTCCTGGGTGGCCCTTTGGACCTGAGATCTGAGATCACAAAACAGTCTTCCAAATCCTGCTGGAAAAAGATCTAAGAATAAAGACAAGGAAATTAAGATTGCTGAGCTCCTATGCTGTGCCAGACACCTTGAAGACCTTTTTTTAATCTCTCTTTTCATCTGTCTCTCTCTCTCTCTCTCTCTCTCTTTTTTTTTTTTTTTGACTCTCTGCTTTCTATGGGCAGCAGTAAACTTATATAAATTTATGCATACTCACAAAAGTATACACACAGACACCCCGGTTCCTCCCTTTCCTGGCCCATCCTTAGGCAGCACTCAGACACACTATGACAGGATATGAAAATACAAGCTACCATCTTTGCCACTGTAGGGGTACAGCTCTCTTCCGCATTTTATTTCTTTGACCCAATTGGTAGCCGCTATTCACATGTAGCATTTAAAATGTAAATTAATTAAAATTAAATAAAATTTAAAAGTCAGTTCCTTAGTGGTACTGGCCACATTTCAAGCTTTCTACAGCCACCTGTGGCCAGGAGCACTATAATGGATACATAACGCTTCTATCATTGAAGAAAGACAGAGCTGCCCTAGGCCTAGAGTATAAACTATCTTCTGTGGTCTAGAACTCTCTCCCTGAATGGGGCCTGAGACTTTTCACTTTGTATTCCTACTGTTAGGCACATAGTAGGTATTCGATATAATATTTTGCATGAAAAAAGAGAGATATGTTCCTGCTTATATAGACAAGGTTCATAGAATGCTCATTCTACCAAAAATTGATGGAAGAATAGTAAAATGTCATAGTGTATTTGTATTTTAATAATGTTTCATTAGCACATAATAATTTTATTTATCTTCTTTATTAAAATTGGGGATAGATTTGTATAATGAAATCAGCTCAAATGAATTAGATACGAATTTACTAAGCATCTACTTAGTGATGCTTAGTGAGCCCACCTCTTGTTAAGCCCTGCAAAAAACCACTGCCCTGAATTCCAGTCCAAGATGGTGACATAGGAAGACCCTGAACTCACCTCTTCCATGGACACACCAAATCTACACCTGTTCATAGAGCATTTCCTCCTGAAGAACAGAACAGCTTATGCACAACAAAAATAGAGAGATCTCTCTGAGAATGATAAGAGAAATGGAGACATGGTAAAAAGGGAACCCCCACCCACTGACCTGGGAACTGCAGGGGGCAGAGATAAAATATTATCTGAGATGACCTTGAGCAGATTTGTCTGCCCTGGGGCATAGAAAGAAAGGCCCAGATTTAAAAGAGCAAATAGAATAAGAAGGGACTAGCCCTTGGACCTTGTCAAACAGGGAGGGAGCTGTTGGGACATTCTCTGGGTTGGAGGGGGCAAGTGAATGCCTGGATTTATGTTTCTCCTCCACCTTGAGAGTGGATGGGAAAAGGGTCTGTGCACCCTACGGGCCTGCTGTCTCAGCATTTCCTGAGTGCCTAGCCCAAACTAGCTCCAGCCATCCCCCCAAGGAGTTCACAGGGCAGTGTACACCGGACCATCCCTTGTCAGTGCCCACCACAGCTCCAGCTGACAATTTAATCTTCAGTGTGGATCTCAGAATAAAGGGACCAGCAGGAGCCAGGATGCTGGCCATGCAGCGTCAGCTCCAGATGGCTTGCAAGGGCACCCTTGGTACAGAGTGCTCTGGGACTCCCTGGCTATGCCTGCCTTAGCTCCAGCTCTCCTGCCAAAATGCCCCCTGTGCAGAGCACTTGGCTTGTACTTGCCTCAGTTCTAGTCAACCCACCAGGCACCCGTGCATGGAGCAACCTGGGACCTCCCAGACCACACTCCACGTTGGTTCCAGCTACCCCACCAGGGCAACCCCTGTGCCAAGCACACCTGGGCACCCTGGTTTATACCCACTCCAGCTTCAGCTGTCCTGCCAGGGAAACATCTGTGCAGAGAGCTCAGCAGCCTCCCACCTTGCATTCACTTCAACTTAAGGTGTCTCCCTCTCTATGGAGAGCCACAGGGCCATCCCAGCCTATGTCCATTTCAGCTGTGGCCACTTCACCAGGGCAGCTCTGGCACAGAATGTCTTGGAACCCCCAGCTCACACAGCTCCAGCCCACAAACCAAGGTCACCAAGCACAGTCTACACAGGTGGCAACCATTGTAAGACCATTCCTTCAAATGCAGGAGAAGTCATTGTTCCATCTAATTTATAGAAACAAACATAGAAAGTCAAGCAAAATGGAGAGACAGGAATATGTTAAATGAAAGAATAAGAGAAAACCTCAGAAAAAGAACTACATGAAAGGGAGATAAGCAATATATCTGATGAAGAGTTTTAAAGTAATGATCATGAGGATTCTCATGGAACAGGGAGAAAGGTGGAAGAACTCAGTGAGAGCTTCAACAAAGAGATAGAAAATGTAAAAAAGAACCAATCAGAATTGAGTACAATAACTGAAATGAAAAATACACTAGAGGGAATCAATAGCAGATTAGCAGATGCAGAAGACAGATCAGACATCTGGAAGACAGGATAAGAGAGAGCACCCAAGCAGAACAGAAAGAAGAAAACAAGAATTTTTAAAAATGAGATTAGGTGAAGAGATTGCTTGCAAAAATCAACAAAATAGGGACGCCTGGGTGGCTCAGTTGGTTAAGCGGCTGCCTTCGGCTCAGGTCATGATCCCGGCGTCCTGGGATCGAGTCCCGCATCGGGCTCCTTGCTCCGCGGGGAGCCTGCTTCTCCCTCTGCCTCTGCCTGCCACTCTCTCTGCCTGTGCTTGCTCTCTCTCTCTCTCTCTATCCCTCTCTCTCTGACAAATAAATAAATTAAAAAAAAATCAACAAAATAGTAGCAAACCACAGTTGACAATACACTAAAGGGATCATTCACTACAATCAAGTAGGATTTATTCTGGGGATGCAAGAATGGTTCAGTATTCCCAAATCAGCCAACATGATATACCACAACAACAAAATGAAGGATAAAAATCATATGATCATCTCAATGGATGCATAAATAGCACTTGACAAAATTCAACATTCACTGTGATAAAAGCTCTCAACAAAGTGGGTTTAGAGGGAACCTACCTCAATATAATAAAGGCTTTATATGAAAAACCCACAGTAAACATCATACTCCATGGTAAATAACCGAGAGCTTTTCCTCCAAGATCAGAAACAACACAAGGATGCCCACTTTCACTGCTTTTATGCAACATAGTACTGGAAATTCTAGACACAACAATCAGAAAAGAAAAAGAAATAAATGTCATCCAAACTGATAAGAAGTTAAGCTGTTACCATTTGCAGATGCTATGATACTAATTACAGAAAACCCTGAGGACTACAAAAAAAACTATTAGAACTAATAAAGAATTTTTAAAGTTTCAGGATACAAAATTAATACACAAACATTGGTTGTGTTTCTATATATTAATCACAAAGTAGCAGAAAGAGAATTAGCAGAACTAGCAGAAAGAGAAAGAGAAGACAGTCCCATTTACAATTGCTCCAAAGAAAATTAAATATCTAGAAATAAACTTAACCAAGGAGGTAAAAGACCTGTACTCTGAAAACTATAAAACATTGTTGAAAAAAGTTGAAGACAACACAAACAAATGGAAAGATTCAAAGCAATCCCTACAAAGTACTAGCAGCATTTTTCTTAGAACTAAAACAAGTAATGCTAAAATTTATATGCAACCACAAAAGACCCTAGATAGCCAAAGTATTCTTGAGAAAGAAGAATAAAGCTGGAGGTATTACAATTCCAGATTTTAAGATATACTACAGAGCTGTAGTAATCAAAACAGTATGGTATTGGCACAAAAACAGACACAAAGATTCAGTGGAACAGAATGGAGAGCCCAGAAATAAATACACACTTACGTGATCAATTAATCTATGACAAAGGAGGAAAGAATATACAATGGAGAAAAGACGGTCTCTTCAATAAGTGGTACGAGGAAAAATGAACTGCTATATGCAAAAGAATGAAACCAGAACATTTACTTATGCCATACACAAAAATAAATTCAAAATGGATTAAAGGCCTAAATGTGAGTCCTGAAGCCATAAAACCCCTAGAAGAAAACATAGGCAGTAATTTCTTTGACATTGGTCTTAGCAAGATTTTATTAGATATGTCTCTTCAGACAAGGGAAAAGAAAGCAAAAATAAACTATTTGGATTACATCAAAGTAGAAAGCTTTTGCACAAGAAAGGAGCCCATCAACAAAATGAAAAGGCAACTGACTGAATGGGGGAAGATATTGCAAAGGACGTATCTGATAAGGGATTAATATCCAAAATATATAAAGAATTTGTACAGCTTAACACCAAAAAACAAATAATCCAACTAAAAAATGGGCCAGGGACCTAAATAGACATTCTTTTTTCAAAAAAAGATATACAGATGGCAAACAAACACATGAAAAGATGCTCAACATCACTCATCACGGAAATGCAAATGAAAACTGCAATGCGACATCACCTCACACCTGTCAGAATGGCTAAAATCAAAAGGGAGTAATAACAAATGTTGTTATTTGTTATTTTAACAAATAAGTAATAACAAATGTTGGTGAGGCTATCGAGAAAAGAGAACCCTCATGCACTGTTGGTGAGAAAGTAAATTGGTGTAGCCACTGTGGGAAACAGTATGGAATTTCTTTAAATATACAAATGCCATATGACCCAATAATTTAACTACTGGGTATTTACCTAAAGAAAACAAAAACACTAGTTCATAGAGATGTATGCTCCTGTATGTTTATTGCAACATTATTTAAAAAAATTTTTTTTATTGCAACATTATTTATGATAGCCAAGATATGGAAGCAACCCAGGTGTCCATCCAAAGACGAAAGGATAAAGAATACTGATGTGTATTTGTAAATAGTGGGGTATTACTCAGCCATAAAAAAGAATGACATCTTGCCATTTACAACCACATAAATGGACCTAGAGGGTATTATGCTGGATGAAATAAGTCAGAGAGAGAAAGACAAATACTGTATGATTTCACTTATATGTAGAATCTAAAAACCAAAATAAACAAATAGCAGAAATGAACCCCCAAAATAGAACAAACTGATGGTTGCCAGAGGGAATGGGGGTGTGAGAATGGACAAAATGGATGAAGAGGAATGGGAGGTACAGGCTTCCAGCTATGGAATGAATAAGTCATGGGCTGAAAGGTCCAGCATAGGGAATCTAGTCAATGGTCTGTAATAGTGTTGTATGGTGACAGATGGTGGCTTCACTTGTGGCAGGCATAGGGTAACATATAGACTTGTGGAATCACTATGTTGTACATCTGAAACTAATGTCACATTGTTTGTCAACTATACTTAAAAAAAAAAAGAATGCAAGAGCCAAGCAGAAGTTTTCCTGGTCAAAATTTGGACAACTCGAGCATCAATAAGGAAAATAAATGCAATAAAAGAAAACATATTTTTAAATCCATAAGTTTGTAATGATATTCTCCTCCTTCCAAAATTAAACAGCTTTGGAGGATTCTTTGGAACCAAACTGTTATTTCACAAACTATAAAATAAAGGGAAAGAAATAAAACATACACACACACACACACACACACACATACACACTCTTCTTCAGAGCACTTACAATGTAATTAGTTAATTAATTGGGCCAATTTTATTGAGCACAATATTACAGATGCTAGATACTTTCCTAGGAACTGGGGATATGTCACTATACAAAACAGAACAAATCCCTGACTAATGGAGCTAACATTTCAGTGGGAAGAAATGGGCAATATACAAGACAAATAGACAAATTATGTTATCTTAAAGGGTGATAGTGCTGGAGGGAAAAAAGTAGTAGAGCCCGAAATAGGGAGTGATGGGGGTTTTGTAACTTCACATAATGTGGTCAGGGAAGGCCTCACTGGGGTGACATTTGAACAAAAAGGGAAGTGAATCCATGCATCATCTGGGGAAGAGCAGTCCAGACAGAGAGACTGGTGGTTTCTGAGTCCTGAGACAGGGGCCTGCTTGGTCTTGTGGAGGAACAGCAAAGAGATCAGTGTGGCTAGACAGAGTGAGGGAGTAGGAGAGTGGTGGGAGAGGAGAAAAGAGATGTGAGAGAGGGTAGATCACATAGGGCCTCACTGTTATTTAAGGACTTAGGCTTTTACACTGAGTGAAAAGGGGAGACACAGAAGAGTCTTGAGGGAGGAGAGTAATGGTCTGATTTAGGATTTAAAGGATCATTTCTTAGGGAGCCTGGGTGGCTCAGTTGGATAAGTGACCTACTCTTGATTTTGGCTCAGGTCATGATCTCAAGATCGTGAAATTGAGTCCTGCACTAGGCTCTGCGCTCAGCTTGGAATCTGCTTGAGATTCTCCTCTCTCCCTCTGCCTCTGCTACTCCTCCAGCTTGTGCTCTTTCTCTATGAATGAATGAGCGAATGAATGAATGAATGAATGAATAAAATCTTTGAAGGATCATTTGTCTGCCCTGCTGCAAATAAACTGAAGCTGGGGTGGGGGACAAGAATAGAAAAAGGGAAACCAATTAGAAGACCAATAAAATAATCCAAAATAATTCGGGTGCTTGAGCCAAGATAGATGTGATGGGAGTGGCACATAATAGTCAGGTTCTGGTTATCTTACAGTAAGAGGCCAGTGGATTTGCTGAAGGACTGGACTTGGAAGTGTCCTGCCTCAAATAATTAGTGGGCAGTATAAGGCATGATTTAATTTGTGATGGCAAACTGAGTCTGGAGGTTGGTGAGCAGATGGGCCTTAGTGAAGGAGAGAGAATATATAGGCAAGTAATGCAAGGTAAGGTTGGAGGTTATGGATAAGAATGGTGATGTTGGTGACAGAAATGGGGAATTTGGGAGAAGGAATAGGCTTAATAAGGATAGCTTTGGACATGTTGAATTTGAGATGATGGTGGTAACTCAAAGTAGGGACATACTGGAAGTTTAGAATATGGAATTAGAGCAGGTGGGACAGGATGGTAGAGATCAAGATTTGGGAGTTCTTAACACCACTGCTGGTCAAAGACAAAGAGTGAATGAGCTACTTTATATCAAGAGATAAAAACAGAAGATTAAGGACCAAACCTAAGAAAATGCCCACAGTGAGGAGGGAGGTGGAAGATGTAGAACCAATAAAATAAATAAAAGACCCAATGGAAGACAAGGGAGCCTGCATTTCAAGAAGGGGTTGATCAAGAGTACCAAATATTGAAGAAATACAAAAGAGAATGTAGCTAGAGGAAAAGCTAGCCGACACGGCAGGAAACATTTTAGTGAGGTGAGTGAGTTAGAAACTAGATTACTGGCATTGAGAAGGGAAGGGGTACTGGGAAATGGAACAAAGAGGCATCAGCTCATTGTTTATGGTGACTTTCAAAGAAGGATATATGGAGAGCTCTTTTCAAAAGACTGGGTCAGGAGAAAGGAAATCCAGTTCATTCTGTGGTCATGTACACACTTTACAAGAGGCCTATTTACTGTGCGAAGCAATACAAATACACACTTCAGTAATGTTACATGCCATAACTAATCTGAGAGATTTCTAATATTTTTCATTGTTTTCTAATTCATATTTAACCTATAAAACTCAATATAGGAAAATTCTGATTTCTAAAACAAATATAAATGTGATTATTCACTTTCCAAAATAAATATTTCCTTAATGGAAACTACATTTTATCTCCTCTTTAAATAGGAAGCTCTTCATTTCCATTAAGATATAAACTTATCAACAAACACTGCATTTGTACTGGGTTCCAAAGTGTGCATCCTGTAGAATGTAAAGGGAGACTTGTTTTTACCATTGAGCTCTCGAAACTCTTTTTTTGTGAGAAAATATTCCAGTGTTATGCCTTGTCCACATTTCCTTTTTGTCCTTTCAATTTTTCCCATGGAAAAGATCTTTTATTTTTCTTTTCTACTGACCCTTTATGACACAGCTTTGACTCTCAGACTATGTTGGGATGATCTTGTGAAAAAAAATCTTTTTTAGGCTCTCAAGACAACTCTTGGGGTCACTGGTCCCCCACAAGGAGAAACAGATTTGTCAAATTCTGTTTGCCATGTATCATGCCCAGAATATCATGGGCATGGAGGTTGATCTGAGGCTCCCAAATTAGAAAGACTTAACTTGAAGATGAGCTCTGAATTTCTAGAATCAACCACAAGACTGATTTGCAGCAAATTCCTCTTTAAGCTCTCCAGGTGTCATTCGTTCTCTTTGTTATCTTTGTCCAGCTATCCTGGGTTTCCTGAGATATCACAAAACCCATAGAAATCCAGATGTGAACTCTCTCAGCCTTCTTTTTTCTTTTTTCTTTTTTTTTTTTTTTTGTGGAGACAAAGATTTTGTTATATGCATTGTTTTTGTCTTTGCTAGCTTCCCCATTTGGTGTGTACTGATCTATGTCATCCTGGGACCCGGGAGGGAATTCGTCAGAGGAACCGATATGTTGCTTTGACATCCCATGTGCTGATGGCCACGTGTCATGAGAACCAGGTAGAGATGGTCATATTTTCCATTGATATTTGAATGCAATTAGAATAAGCATGCTCTGGTGAAGAGGGCTTTGGAAGCCATCTTTTTAAATGTGAACAACTTAACAAAAATCATTATGATCCATCAAACTGTTAAATATTCTGTGCAGTGTGAAAAAAACCGTAATACTGGGTTTTAGTTCTAAAGCTGCTATAGTTTGGAAAAGGATTTGCATCTGTGAATTTAAGAGAAAAAAATGTAAAGAAATGAAAAGTGAAATGGGAATAAATGGATTCATAAAACTTTCTAAATTTCTAAAACAGATTATGCATTAGTTATATAAAAACTAGTGAATGATTGGAAAAATAAGTGAATTACGGCTCTATGTTCTACTGTATTATCTCTCATTTGGAATTATATGATCAAGAATTCTATCCCTAAAGATAATGGACTAAAGGCCTTAATTACTTCAGGCTTGCAGGATGCATTTTACAGATGAATTCCATAACAGCTACTCTATGACTTCTTCTCCACAACTTGCTGAATTGTTGCTCTTCATGACCAGGATTTTAGTAGGTTTTGGTTTGGTTAGCCTTTTGAAGTGGTGTTGGATCAGGTGTACTTTTATCTCTGGTTACCTCTATCTTTAAAGATTATACAAGTTGTGCTTGTCCTTTACCTAAAAGCCCTCAATAACAATTTATTTCAAGGAGAATTTTCCCCAAATGGAAAATAGGTAATCTGAACACCTCCCTGAACCCCACATGACCCAGTCTCCGCACTGAGTTATGTCAAGAGAAGTCCAGTCTGGCAGTCAGAAGTGATTGAAAGGGAATTCCAATCTTTACCTGCACCTTTCAGAGAACATTAAAGAGATCCACTTGGTAATTTACCATGAATACATCTCAAATCACTTTTTCTTATGTTGTAATATTCTCTTTTGGAGACTCTGACCATCTGAAGGCTCCCAACTTTTTCTCAACTTTAGTCAACATGGTTTTGTTTTTTTTTTTTTCCCCTTCTTATTCTCAGTCCTTCTCTCACTATTCTCTGGAATCTGCATCTGGAGGTTGGGGAGGAGAAAGCCCAGGGAGCAAAGACAAAATTCCCCTCAGTAGGTGGCAGTAATGTTGAAAGGAAGGTTGAAAACATTTGTATTTTGGGTGCTTGGCTGGCTCAGTCAGTTAAGTACCTGTCTTCTGCTCAGGTCATGATCCCAGGGTCCTGATGGAAGCCCTGCAATCAGACTCCCTGCTCAGCAGGGAGTTTGCTTCTCCCTCTACTCCTCTGCACAGCTTGTGATCTCTCTCTCATATTCTCTCTTTTGCTCTTAAATAAATAAAAATCTTTAAAAAAATTGTATTTTAATCAACCTTATCACAATCCTCTTGATTGTTTCACCTTAGTAGCTTTAATTTTCTCATACATGGGAAACCATCTGTGGATTGTTCTCTGGTTTATGAGGATACAGACCTCCCTTCTCAGTTGGATAACTGGAAGAGAAAGAGGCATCTTACTGGAAAAGGCCCATACAGGATAGGGGGAAACCAAGAAGGCAGACTGAATTCCCACAGCTGAAAATAATTCTCAATCCGTAATATCAGTTGAACACTCTAAGACTGTTATATTGCTGCTTTTTCTTTTCTTTTTTCTTTTGATATTATATATTCTGTATAAAGGAATCTCAATGATTCCTACACTAGATCTTTGGCTGCTCTGAGCTATTTGCAGCTGAAGGGGTCAATTGATTTTCTTGCAGTCAGTCCTTTGTTCTTTGTTCATTAGGTCAAAAGGGAGTGTGAACAACGGGATTGTTTTTGACTATTGGTCAAATGCACAAAAGAGCGAGTGTGTGCTGAAAGAGGTGGAATTCCTTTCTTACATTGAGACCCTGGGATTCATGCTTGCTATTCTGTCTTTGGGGTGCTTGTGGTCTTGGCAGTCACAATTGTGTACATGATATACAGGCATACTTCGCTCATGAACACCAATGACCAGAAGCTGAGCTTTCTCATTCAGTTTTCTCTTGTCATCATACTGCTGTCTTCCATGCTTTTCATTGGCAAGCCATACAACAGGTTCTGCGTGACCTGCCAAGTCACTTTGGCAATGGGTTTTTCTCTTTGCCAGTCTTGCATTCTTGGAAAGACTATTTCACTGTTTTTAGCCTACAGAATTTCTAAATCCAAAACCTGACTTATATCCATCCACTCCCTTTATCGAAAAGTCATTGTGCTGATCTCTGTTCTAGTTGAGATTGGCATATGCACAGCCTACTTAGTATTGGAGCCCCCAAGATTGTACAAAACATGGAATGTAATGAAGGTGCTATAGAGTTTTTGTGCTCTATGGTTAGAATTGATGTCTTCCTGGCCTTGCTATGCTTTCTAACAACTTTTGTTGCTTGCCAATTGCCGGATAATTACTATGAAGGAAAATGCATCACATTTGGAATGCTGGTCTTTTTCATTGTCTGGATCTCTTTTGTCCCTGCTTACTTGATCACCAAAGGCAAGTTCAAAGTAGCTGTGGAAATATTTGCAATCTTGGCATCCAGCTATAGTTTGTTGGGTTGTATATTTGCTCCCAAGTGTTTCATTATTTTGTTGAGGGCAGGAAGGAACACTGATGAAATTGTTGGTGGGAGTGTCCCCACCATAGATAAGGGCATCCAACTGACTTCAGCCTCTGTGAGCAGTAAGCTTAATAATTCCACAGCATCAAATGTTCTGGATGACTAGAGTTGTGAGTTACATGTGACCTTCAAAGGTGCAATGGTGATATGGTTCAACATTCCCTTTCAAGTTGCTCCTACAGCTGCTGCCTGATGCTCTGGGGGTAATATGGAGGGTTTGGGTTCTAGTAGTATGGTCCTAGCATGGGATATGAAATCTCATACTGTAAGACACCATTTAGCAGGAATTAGAACACCCGCTACCACCAAAACTATAAGTAACTTCATTCAAACATTTCATAAGACTTTGGTATGACAAGTGTATAGTAGAGGGCCCAAGTAACCTAAAATGATGGATAAAACACCTGGCTCTTGGATATGCTTCTTTTTATATCATGGGTGTCTGGTCTAGAAATTTATATCAAACAAAGACACCTTGTGGGGACCAAAAGACATCTTGTTAATGCCTCTATGGAATAGATAGCTTTTCTCCGACTAAGGTAAGAATTATAGCTCATAAACTTTCCCTTGGAGCAGGGCATTTGGTAAGAGAACTTGTGTTTCAAAGGACTCTGCAGCATACAGATAATATTGAAGGAACTGGGATGTGAACAAAGCTCACAGTTCCTTGAATTCATAATGGGAATAGGTAAGTTTCTTCCAGAGGGAAGGCAAGGACCACCTCCTCCAGAATTTCCTAGATAACAGTAGCACAATATTTGAGTTTCAAAACATTCTTCTGCTTAAAAAATAAAAAGGAGGGGAATTAAGATATCAGCAAAGCAGTTGTTATGTTAATTATATATTGAATACGTAAAAACAAAATAAGCAAATGTTTAACTAGAGCAGGTATTAGGATGCAAGATTTTTTTTAGGATAAATTAAGTTATAGATATT
This sequence comes from Mellivora capensis, assembly GCA_004024625.1. NCBI lineage: Eukaryota > Metazoa > Chordata > Mammalia > Carnivora > Mustelidae > Mellivora > Mellivora capensis. Next base: position 5,065 of record PISX010013702.1, on the reverse strand, counting down.
TACTCTGTGATTATCCAGAGTTAACTGGAATGTTATAAAAATTTTTTCAATCTTCTTCCAGATAACAAAATTTTAAAAATGATCTACATATATTTATGTGCATATGAATTAAATGTGTGGAAAAACAGAATTTGTAGAAATGCTGATAAACCAGATACCCATGTGCATACTTCACTTTAGGAAATCAGCAAGATCAGAAAGAGCTCTTTTTTTTAAGAGAAATATTAATCCTTGTGAATAACAATTAACCAAACTGGGCAGAGAGGATCATACAGGTTGTAAGAGCAGGAAGTGAAACCATGATGACTAGTTTAGCAGGACGGTTCTGTCAGAAATTTATTTATTGATTTTTAAAGAAAGATGGTTCCAGACCAGATGAAGAGGATGAGCTTCCTGTAATTTAAATAGGAAGTTTACACCAAGGTCCAGCAAGGCTCGAAAGTGAGCTTATTTCTCGGAGGGCTAATGGTACCCAGTGCTTTCTGTTCACCCACTATCTATTCACCCACCCATCTCCCAAAACTTCTACAGTGCTTTGCATCAGAGCCCTCAGATTCTTAAAGAAGAGTCTATATCACAGCATGAAGAGGGGGGTGATGGCTTTCTTTGACCTCACTTGACCCAGGAACGGACTTTGGGAAAGAGAGGATGGTTTGACAAAATATCGAACAATAGGAAAATGAGAATCTGAGTTGATTTCTTGTTTAGTTATGCATCCAGCTTGAGTCTTCTCAATGATCCGTCTTGAAATTTAAAACAAATGCTGAAAGATCACTGAAGTCTAGTGATTTGTCTTACTTTTTAAAAAATATTTTATTTATTTGACAGATAGAGATCACAAGTAGGGAGAGAGGTAGGCAGAGAGAGAGAGGGGGAAGCCGGCTCCCTGCTGAGTAGAGAGCCCAGTGCGGGGAGGGGGGCGGTGTTGATCTCAGGGCCCTGAGATCATGACTGAGCCGAAGGGAGAGGCTTAACCCGCTGAGCCACTCACGTGCCCCTTGTCTTACTTTTATATTCAAAATATTTCAATCTCAGAATAATCCATTTATTTTCTGAAGTGTTGATTACCGAATGAATATAAGATTCTAAAAAGGCACCTCCAGAAGTCCATCTGGGCATTATTAAAGCCTTCATTATCTCCTTTAATACCACATAGCTCAGTAATACTGTCTTATTGGACTTGTGTTCTTTGTAATTATTTATTTTTCTGACCAGCAATAGGTTTAGGAAAAAGAGAAAACAAACTTCTCTAGTTTATTAAAAACAAAATATGAACTGAATTTGCATGCTGAATTTAAATGCTTACTTGTAAAACTTTCTAATTTTAAGATACAATTTTGATCTAAAATAGTCTGAAGTCATCACTTGTTGATCTGGTACACATGCATTGTTACAAAGATTGGCTTATGGCAGATAAATTGTATAATATGTGATTGTCAAAGGATGGTGGTCTAATTTTTAATATTGATCTATTCAATTACTTGTCGGGTATTAAAATGATAATGTTGAAAGATAATTTTTCTCCTTGGGCAAATGTCTTATGTATTTATGTATCTATTAATTAAATTTCCATTTAGTTAACATACAGCATAATATTAATTTCAGGTGTACAATTTAGTGATTCAACACTTCCATCCATCACCCAGTGCTCATCACCACAAGGTGTTCCTTAATCTCCACCACCTATTTCATCCTTCCTCCCAACTTCCCTCTGGTAATCATCAGTTTGTTCTCTATAGTTAAGAGTCTATTTCTTGGTTTTCTCCCCCCCTCCCCGCCCATGCTTATGTGTTTTGTTTATTAAATTCCACATATGAGTGAAATCCTATGGTATTGGTCTTTCTCTGACTGGCTTATTTTGCTTTAGCATTATACTCTCTAGATTTATACATGTTGTTGCAAATGGCAAGATTTCATTCAAATGTACCATTAAAAATTATTTCTAGTAAAAAATATGACTGGAATTTCTATCAGGAAATGTTGTCTTATAAGAGAATCTCATATAGAAGTCTCTGGGGACACTCCTTGCTGTGGGTGCACATTTGCTGGTAACCACATGCTGGGTCTTGGGGAGCAGTTCAGAATTAATTTCAGGGTGCTGCATCAAAATAATGCAGTTGCTGGCTTGAGAAGTAGCATAAAGACTCATTGTTTGAAAGAAAAAAAATTGCAAAACAACACTTTACTCAAGGCTGACCTAGACATATGCTGATTTGAGCTCTTTGGAAAAAAGAAATGTTTATTGAGGCTGCTCAAACCCACAACATAAGATTGATTTGTTTGAGTTAAGACAAAGAAAATTCTTGATAGAATGTGACTATGTTATTCTTGATAGAAAGTGAACATATTATCAAAAAGGAAAGGATACTTCAAAAGCCAGATTAATTGCCTTAAAACATGAATCTGATATCATCTCTTCTACATTCATCAGTTCCCTGTGGTTCCTCAATTTTCTGCAGCTTGGGTCCAACTGTCCTAGCTGTCCAGACATTCAAGGCCCTGTGAACTGGTTTTAATCAACTGTTTTTCATTTGCATGTATTTGCTACAAATATTTTCAATATTTGTTACCTGCCACCTTCCTACCCACATCCTTATAACAATCCAATTGGATGCTTGCAATTCCTAGAATTTACCTTCTATTTTCCTGATTTCATGTTGTTCATACTATTCCCTCTTTCCTCTAATTTTCTGATAGTACTTCATTCATCTGTCCATCCATCCATCCATCCATCCATTACTGAAGGGATGGTGTACATCAGATTTAGAGTTAGGCGTAGAAGATGTATAAAGACAAGATGTTCAAAGGAGATGTACAAAGACAAGAAGATATATAAATTGCCCCCAGTTCCAGGTGCTTGTCATCATTCGAGATGAAAGGCAATAAACTGACAATAATCCTACGATGTGATTAAACTGTGATTGTGGGAACACTGATGGCTAACCACTCATGTAACAAGGCCCAGGAGTGATGTTTTCATGTAGTAGCGATAGAGGAAGTGGAAAGAGGGTATTGGGGAAACCTGACGGGCTTCTAAATAGTAGGGGTCAGTTTGAGTGCAATAGGTACTTCACTGGGGAAGAGAGGAGAAAGCAGCACTGAAAGGAAGGAGGTGAGTTGAAATTTGAGGGAGCAGTCTTGAAAAGGACTTTCCTATGGTATTCACTTGACTATTTTCCCATGGTATTTTCTCCTTCTTATAGTCTCATTTTTCAAGAAATGCTATGTTTCTCCCCCCTCCAATTTCTTCCCCTTTCAGCTGTCATGGTAAAGCAGCTGTTAGGAACATCTAAAGGCAGAGTAATTATTTATAATCTCAAGATAGAATTATTAACAATTTATGTGAAAAATCTTTGTGAAATTTACTCATTTACATTTTGAGAGTATAGTTACACTTCTCCCTGATAGTTTTGGAAAAACAATTCAGATACAAAAGATAAAATGTGAAAATGCAAATACACCAGATGCATTACGTAGGGCAGATTAACTGTAGAGCCAAAAACCCCTAAATCTCAGAGGTTTCACAGGTTAACACTTAACATATCTTGAGACTAATGCATGTGTTACTGGTCAGGCTGCTGTCCTGCATGGCCCCCTTCCAGGCGGTGACTCAGGGATGCTGCTGGGTCATCTGTATTTGCCCCCCACACCTGTGCGTTACATTCCCCACTCTGCTCTGGGCTCCTATAGACTGCATCGCATCAACTCCCTTGTCCGTGGCTTCCAGCAGGTTTTGCCAATGAGAGGCACCAGTGGGAGACAAAACAGAGAGGGGAGGAGAGGTCAGGGTCTTTGCTGTTTCAGCCCTGGCTCATTCCTCTCCTGTGGCCCCTCTCTAAGACTACAACTCTCACCAGGTGTCACTTTGCTGATTTAGCCCCTTTTTCTTTCAGAGCGCAGTGTAAGAACAACTTTCCATTATTCCTAGTCCCAGGACAGGGTGAGGGGCTATCACCATCCTTTGTTAGATTCTTTAACTTTGCCCGCTCATGTCCATAGTTTAGTGATTAGCACTTCTGTACAACACCCGGTGTTCATCACAATCGCCCTCCTTAATCCCCGTCACCTGTTTAACCCATCTCCCTGCCCACCTCCTCTCCAGTAACCATCAGTTTGTTCTCTAGAGTTAAAAGTCTGTTCCTCGGTTTTTCCTCTCTCTTTTTTTTCACCCTCCAGTTGTTTGTTCTGTACTTTAAACTCTTTTCTCTTCTGACTGTATCAGGGTTCCCTGCTGGTACCCTGACTCATACAGTGATCCAAGTTCCTTTTGCTTTATGATGCCATCTTCAGTGGAAGCTGGAAGAGTACTTTCCAGGCTGTAATTCATAGATGAATGTAAACAGGCTGTGGGAAGGTCTGATGGTGCCTAGGCTGGGCTCTGAAACTTAGGAACTCTTGAAACTATGAAGGACAAAACCAACTCTCAAGGACAAAACCTCCACTGAGGAGGAAATACTGGAAGTAGGATCCAAACTGGTTAGGACAAGGACAGCAGGGGCAAAGAAAGAAAATATTCAAATCCATATAATCAAAGTAAATCTGAGTTAAACTTACGTTATCTTGAAATAATATAATAGACCGGGCCATGAATGACAACAGAGGTTTTAGACGCTTTAGGATAATGATATAGTCAGTGAGTGATAGTCAGCAGCTACCGAAACTGGAGATACACACACTCTATGACCCAGCGATTCATTCCCAGGAGTATACTAACTGAACAATATCTGCAGGCTTACCAAAAAGATAAATTGAGTAGTTGTGATTACCCAAGCAAGAAACCACCCAAATGCCCATCAACAGTAGAATGCATAACTAAATCGAGATATACTCACAGCAGGGTATGGTATAGCAATGAAAATGAACGGGCTGGGGCGCCTGGGTGGCTCAGGTGGTTGAGCGACTGCCTTCGGCTCAGGTCATGATCCCGGACTTCCGGGATCGAGTCCCGCATCGGGCTCCCAGCTCCTTGGGGAGTCTGCTTCTCCCTCTGACCTTCTCCTCTCTCATGCTCTCTCTCACTCATTCTCTCGCAAATAAATAAATAAAATCTTTAAAAAAAAAAAAA
>PISX010013701.1:0-55832 GCA_004024625.1 Mellivora capensis | reverse complement strand
GGGGGAGACAGACATTAAGACTCCAGCACTCTTTCCAGCCAAGGGTCTGGTTTAACTGGGAAGAGAAGCAAAGAGCGAAAGAGAAGACTTTGTTGGGTTCTCTGGCCCCAAGGGAGATACCCATTGCCTGCCCCCTCGCTCCTCCCGATACCTACTCCCAGCCTCATTGGCTCATTTACACCAGAGCAGCCCAAATTCATTAATAATGATTAGTCTCTCCTCGAAAAGAAGCGTGCAATCAAAGGGCTATTAAAATTAAGTGTTGGAGGAGCAGGTGGGGGGAGGGGACAAGAAAGGCGGGCGGGGGGGGGCGGGTAAGAGGAGAGGGGAGGGGCAGGCAGAGCTGGCTGGGCCGGAATCTCTGCTGGACCCAGACATCTCCTTGCTGCAAGACCTTGGTTGGGTCACGTCTCACCTTGATGCTGAGACTCAGTTTCCCCATCTCTGAAACAGAGTTGTGACTACCGTGTCGGAGCTAATGTACATGGAAACATCCGGTGGAGAGGCATAAACATGGCCCGACTGAGATAGGAGGCTCCAGGCACTATGACCTCGGGGGGAAGTCAGTGGAAGGGGAGAGGTGTGACATCACCCGCTAGGCCAGAGTCCTGAGCAGCCCCTGCTCACAGTCCAACTGCCCACACTCGGGTCCCTGGGCACCACACACTGCCCGCTTCACCCAATCCCAACAGCCCAGGGCAGGGCCCAGCTCTGCCCCCTCTTCTGCTCTCTGGACAGGAGCAGCAGAGGCACCCAGAGCAGCAGGGGAGAGGAGGAAGGGGAGGAGATGGAGGGGAGCCAGGACACCCCTAGACCTTGGAGGAGGCTGGGTCAAACAGGGCTTCCCAGCCATTGGCAGCCACTCAGCCCTTCTCTCCCCACCAACTCTCCGGTTTCTGAGGTCTCAGGGTGCAGAGAGGAAGCCCCGGCAACTCCCCGCCCCCCCTCAACCAGCTGACTCTCAAAGTGCCCCAGGTGACCAGAGACTAAACATAACCCTCTGTGGGGTCCCGGGACACCAGCACGGAGCCCCCCACACAGCAGCTGGGAAGCACACCCCTCTTTCTCAAGGAACAAAGAGAGGAAGCAAAAGAAGAAGTCTCTCGGGCCCACGCCTTCCTTGGGAGAAGGCAAGATGCCAACAGTCCAGATGTGCTGATCCCAGGGTTTGTGTGGACTTCTGATTCCTCTTGAGGACAGGAAATGAGATTTTTACAGAGCCCCCTCTTCTGTGCCAAATGCTCAACCCTGTTACTTCATATAACAACCACAAGGACACCACAAGGATGGTATTCGTCATTCCTGTTTTACAAAGGAAAAACTCAGAAAGGTGTGCCTGAAATCCTGCGTCAGGGACAGTTACGGTGCCAAAGCCAAGATTCAAAGCCAGAAGCCTCAAGGTTGGAATTGCTATTTCTCCCACTGGCCCCTTGACAGCCAGTCTGCTCCCCCCATACCCCGGCTCCAGGGATCAGGATGGCATGTGTTGGAGTGAGCTTCACGTGGGGACACCCCCCCTTCCCTGTGTGCCCAGCCGTGGCTCTCGTAGGTTTGAATCATCCTCCTCCCCAAAACCCAAAAAATGGGTATGAAGCCAGGGCTCTCGTACCCATTCTCCAAGGTTGAGGGATGTCCTAGAAACAAGGGACTCAACTTGACAGCCTGTAAAGTCCACAGGGGCGGGATCTGGCGTTGTTCCCCACCAGCTCCCACTGGCAGGGTGCTAGGACAGAAAGACTGACCCATAAATACATGACGGACGGACGGGGGCTCTCACAGGAGGGAGGGGTGACAGGTCACACAGCAGGGGAGGCTCTGGGCCAAACAGCCAAGACTCAGATCCCAGCCTGGCCATGTTCTATGTGCAAGTTTAATGTGTCTCTGTGTCGATCTTCTTACCTGAAAATGACAATAATAATAGTTCTTATCAGCTAAGGCTCTTCAGAGAAGCACATGAGTCACTGAAGCCTGGCCTCTCCTGAGCGCTCTCTGCCACCGTGAATGAGTGGACAGCGGGCGGCACTAAGGCTCTGGGCTGGCCAGCGGCACACCCCAAACTGTCCTTATGAGGCCACCCGTGGTGGTCAGACACCACACATGCACAAGCCTGAGAGTGAGCCCCTCCTTCAATTTTGCATCCTCCCCACCCCGCATCTGATTGGTTTCACCCAAGTCCCCACCCGGATCTGTCCACTGCTTTGCCTCTGGAATCCCCAGTCCCCTCAGGTCTGGCGGTCCCCACCCAGAGGACAGGGGCTTTAAGAGACCCACCCTGTCAGGGTCTCCAGCCTGGGGACGGTAAGCTCGTCAGCACTGAGAGGTTACAGCAAAGGCTGGATGACCACTTGGAAACCTAGAAACAGGATTCCCCATGGGAGGGAGGCTGGAGACCCCTTGGAAGCTTGGAGAGCTGATGGGCTGAGCGGCACCTTTGCGAATGATCACAGCGCCACCTGGTGGTAGCATGAGGGATGGCCCAGCAGGCCCCGAAGGACAGAGCATTTCAGGGCTCCCCAGACCCCCCCACCCTGCCGCCCACACTTCGATGAGTTGTTTTCATATCATTGACTTCTGACAACACTCAGAAGAAGGGATTGTTATCCTTTTTACAGATGAAAACACTGAGACCCTGAGACACAAATTTCCTTGCCCAAAGCCACACAGCTAGCAAGTGGCCGAGCCAGGATTTGAGCCTTACATGTTCAGCCTTCCCACCCAATTGCTAAGCTTCAGGAGACTCGGTGAGAAGGAAAACAGACACTCCCCATTCCCCTGCACCCAGGTCTCATGAAGTTTATAGCCTCACTGGGGAAGAGAAATCACAAACTTATTTCTTAGGGGCTCTCTATGCCCTTGCTGCTGGGCTAAGTTCCAGGGATGCCATGGTGAGGAAGGCGGCCAGGGTCCCTGCCTGAATGAACTTTGTGGGGAAGATGAATGTTAATCAGATGATCGCACAAATAAATACACCGCAGTGACAAAAGATGTGAGGGATAGGTACGGGTTCTGAGACCACACATCCGGGTGCCTATCTGGCCTGGGGGGCCTGGGCGGTCTTCCCTGGATAATCGAGGTATGGAGCTAAGATCTGGAAGATGGCCAGGCCTTACCCAGACAGAGAGGTATTCATTTTTTTCATGGGCAAACCAATGTGTCACACACCCACGTTTTTACTTTTTGCTACACATGTATCAACCCACAACTAATATACTGAATATATGTTTGGGCAACTTTGTAACTCCTTATTCCTCCTCAGGCGTTTGCATGTCAATATATAGACCTATTTGCTTCAACTAAGGAGGCTGTCATACCACTGACCTCGGCCACATGCTCGCAGTGTTTTTATCCACGTTCTGCTCATGACACTTGAGTAGTTTCCAAATTTTCACTCTTATAAACAGCCAACATCCTCCAAGTGCAGGCGTCTCAAAGTGCACGCATGTTTGAGCTCCCCTGAAGTACGTGACCGTATTCTTTCAAAGACATTGCAACATCATTTGGGGGTGAGGAGATCGCAAGTTTCTATTAATGAAAAATTTATACGAAAACAAATTCATTTACTACTTCATTTACCCTGGCTGAAGCCAAGTTAAGGTTCTGGAAAACATTGGCCAAGATGTTTCCCGCATTTCTGTGGACCTCGTTCTCTCTTCCCTTCCCTTCTATAATTTGTCTGAGACAGACAACTGCTTGGAGACACGCTTAATGGGTTTCAGATAATTTTTTTTTAAGTCACTTGTTTCATAAACAGGCCAACCATTCCAAGCTTGAGTTCAGGATTTCAGCTGAGTACTGTGGCTTTCAGTTTTTTAGGGTCTGGTAACATTCCCCCTCCCCCTTCCACCCCTCTCCCTTACCACCACCACCCGGGCCCTACCTTGGCTATACCATGTGGCCTGCCCATGGTGTAATACCTAAAGATGGGTGGTGCCTGGGAGGAGGGCTCATGCTGCCATTCAAGCATTTGCACAGTGCCCAATCTGTCAGCAGGTAATGGGAAAATGTGAGTTAAGCAGCACCGTATTTCCTGTTGATCCCCATGATGTGTGATGTCCCTTATGCATGGCTCCAGGTGCATGCATAAACTCCATATTGGAGGTTTCTAGATTGTCAGGTGTGAGGGAGACCTTGAGACCATGATGGTGGGAAGAAAGGCACTGGGGGTCCGGGGATGAGGGGTGACATCCCCTTTTCTGCAATGGCCCCTGATTCTCAGAGCTGTGGTGAAACTTGGGCAATATTAGACTAGTGAAGGGTAAAAGAGATTCTCTACCAGAGAATCTACCTTCTCTACCAGATTTATTTACTGGGCTCTCTACTGTCTACTCCGTCAAGAGCTCAGCTCAGCTCAGTAGACCAAGGCTGAACAGAAAGTCACACCCCAGGAGCCAGGGCATCTGATCCAGAAGCAGTTTCAAAATCTGCCACCAGGTGGAAGCACAGTTCCTGGCCCTGGTCTTTCCCAGGCTGGGGGTCCACTGGGACTCTCAGATCTGCATCCAGACCATGCCTTGTGGTTCCACTGCCTGTCTCAGCTAGGTCATTCATTCTGGGTCCCCCTGGCCCCATCACAAAAACCCTTTATCTGGGTAAGGCACTGCAGTCAGCTGGCGCACAGAGAATCTCCGGGGTCCCTGAAAATCTGTTCCAAAGGAACCTGTTCTGTCCCATCACTTTGGACAGGGGCTATAAGACAGCCCAGGAAAACCCAGGAGGCAACATAAGGAAGTTCACGCCAGTGTGAAGCAGAGAGAGGACTTCCAGAGACCAAAAAGGATCCCTACTCCCTGCCCCAGAGTTTGTTCCTTCATCTGGGGCCCTAAGAACCTGTCTCTGTCCCTTGAACCTGGCTTAACTTCACTCCCACAAATAGTGGTGGTCTTCCCCGTGTCCAGCATGGGACCTGGCAGTCCAGCCCTAGGGAGGCAGATGGAAGCCTAGAGGTCAGTGGTCCATGACCACATCCCAAGGCCTGCCTTCTTCTCTGCGCACTATTTCAAGCAGCCCTGATCTCATTGGCCTCAGACTCCTACACGCTATGCACCAGCACAGCAGGGCCCTACAGGAGGCTCTCGATCTCTGAACTAGCACAGATTCATCTGATGGCCATTGGGACACTGTCTCTGGCGTCGCTTCCAGCTCTTGGCACCCCCTTCCCCAGTTGGGCAGACCAGCCTGTACGGAAAGATGAGGGGGGACCAGCCGCAAGCTGGAGAGAGAGCCTGGCCAAAAGTCCAAGGTCAAAGCCTGAAGTCGGGCGGGTTCCCAGCTCCACACTCACAGCTGCCTGCATAATCCCTTCATGTGCCTGGTGATTCTAATTCCATGCCATGTATGCTGTGTGATCTTTTACTGTCCTATGCCCTCCTCACTAGGGCGCTCCATGAAATAAGGTGCCATGTTCACCCCCATAAGCCCTGCACTGAGCACAGTGCCTCGCGCATGGTAGGTGCCCAGAAAGTAACAGTGGGATAAGGAAAAGAATGAACAGATATCTTCCCAGAAGAGATCCCATACTTCCCACAGCGATCTCATCTCATTCTCCCTACCAGCCTTCTGAGTGGGTGCTGTAACTACCCCCACGTTACAATGTATTCATTCCCAAGTTACCAGGAACTTAGCGGATAAAACAACACAATGGTATTGTCTTACAGTCCCGGAGGTCAGGAGTCCAACCCAGGGGCTGAAATCCAGGTGTTGGCATGGCTAGATTCCTTCTAGAAGCTCCAGGGGAGAGCCCATTTCCTTGCCGCTTCCTGCCTCTAGGGGGTGCTCACATGCCTTGGCTCCTGGCCCCTTTCCATGGGCAACATCCCATGGCCCTGACTGAAGCCAGGAAAGAGTCTTTGCTTTCAAGGACTGGTGCAATGAGATTGGGCCCACCAGGATCATTTAAGAGCATATCCCAATCTCAAGATCTGTATCCTTAAGCACATCTGCAAAGTTCTTTTTTCCATGAGAGATAACATATTCATGGGTCCCAGAGATTAGGACATGGACATGTCAGGGGGAGGGGGGCAGAGGTTGTAGTCACACCTAGCACACACAGATTCAAAAACACAAGTGAATTAACTTGCCTACCCCTCCCAGCTCTTGACTGGCAAAGTAGGGCTCAAACCCAAGTCTTTCGGGCCGCAGAAGCTGAGCTCCTTCTCCCCTTGGTGTCTTTCTGTGTAACCACCCAGGGTCCCTGGACCCCTTTTCAGGAACCAGAAGGGCAGGACACATGAGCCCAGCCCATAGAATAAACACCCACTTTTATTGGGGCACCTGGGTGGCTCAGTGGGTTAAAGCCTCTGCCTTCGGCTCAGGTCGTGGTTCCAGGGTCCTGGGATCGAGCCCCACATCGGGCTCTCTGCTCAGCAGGGAGCCTGCTTTCTCCTCTCTCTCTGCCTGCCTCTCTGCCTACTTGTGATCTCTCTCTGTCAAATAAATAAATAAATCTTTAAAAAAAAAAAAAAATACCCACTTTTATTTATGGAGCATTTTTTTTAAATCATGTTTGTCTAGGCAGTGGGAAGATGTGCAAAAACTTTCATTTTATTTCCCTTTATTGTCATTATAAATACTTCCTTTTCATTTAGGGGAAGAAAGGATTAACCTCCCTTATTGGCTAGTGTTGGGGGTTGGGCATGACGCTCCCACCGCTGAATTCAAAGCGGCTTTTCTCTGCAATTAAACAAATGGCCAGCAGATGACGCGGCAAACCCACAGCAGACTTCTCAGTCCGTTTTACGGGGTGTGGGGTGGCAGGTGGAGAGGTCTTCCTGTTCTTTTCTCCAAAACTCATTCTAGGAGGAAATGCCCAGAGGAGTCCCAGCAGGGTAAAGCAAGGGCACAAAGCCCAGAAAGCCACCCAGCCTCAGAGAGCCTGTCTGAGGGCCTGCACTAATTCAGGCCCATTTCCCTGAACCCGGCACCAGAACCAGAGATCAAGCCTGCACGAGTTAAATGTCTTGGTCATAGGACAGCAGAAGAGAGGGGCAGCTATTCTACAGGGCACTTAAGGGGGCCAGGTATCTTACCTACTTTTATACACATTTATTTCATCTCATCTTCCCTGTGGCCTGGCACACAACCTGACATTAAAAATAGTGAACTGGGGGGCACCTGGGTGGCTCAGTGGGTTAAAGCCTCTGCCTTCGGCTCAGGTCATGATCTCAGGGTCCTGGGATCGAGCCCCGCATCGGGCTCTCTGCTCAGTGGGAAGCCTGCTTCCCCCTCTCTCTCTGCCTGCCTCTCTGCCTACTTGTGATCTCTCTCTCTCTCTCTCTCTCTCTGTCAAATAAATAAATAAAATCTTTAAAAAAAATAGTGAACTGGCTGGGGAGATAGGAACAATTCCAGCATCATATTTTAATCTCTCCAAATTTCCACATAAAAATAAGGCTGGGGGGGTGCCTGGGTGGCTCAGTGAGTTAAGCCTCTGCCTTTGGCTCAGGTCATGATCCCAGGGTTCTGGGATCGAGCCCCGCATCGGGCTCTCTGCTCGGCAGGGAGCCTGCTTCCCCCTCTCTCTCTGCCTACTTGTGATCTCTGTCAAATAAATAAATAAAATCTTTTTTTAAATGTAATAATCAGGCAAGAGTGCCCCTGGCTGACTCAGTCAGTGGAGCATGCGGTTCTTGGTCTCAGTGCTGTGAGTTCAAGCCCCGTGTTGGGCATGGAGCCTACTTAAAGAAAGAAAGAAAGAAGCAGGGCAAATTAGGAAAAACAAAACCCACAGACAACATAGGCTCCAAAATTAGGTGGCAAAGGTGTCCCCATGAACACCAAAAGTTGAGTGGGGGAGCACAACCTCCAGTGGCTACCTGCGTGTTATCAGGAATACCCCGGGAAGGAGGGATGCTCCAGGGTTGGCCTCTAGCCTTTGGCACCCCATCTGCTGGCCAGAAGAGGGAGGCAAGGATGAGCCCAAGAGGAGCGTGAAAAGACAATTTGAGAAAAGCAACCGGGGTCTTGCCCTGTCCCATAGCAGGTAAGGTCAAGAGTCCTCTGGAAGGACTGAGGGGCTGGAGCCCTTCGGCCCTAGAAGCTGACCCACTTGGGTTCCCTTCCAGGACAGGGTCCTCTATTGAGGGCAAATCACTTGGAGTGGGATCAGAATGGTGGAAGGTCAATCAAGACCATCAAGGGGCAGGAAGAAAATCCAGATAAAAGTGGTAGAAGGAGATTGAGCCAGAAACATCAAAACACCAGCCACCATGTCTGTGTACGCCATGTAAAAAGAAGAGAGGGAGCTCATGAGGTTAGAAATGCCGACCTGAACATCTTCAGGTTTAGGAAGAGGAATTTCACACGAGAGCAAACAACAGAAGAGCCTTAAAGTCGGATCCCATACAAATTGGGTTGAAGCCAAAGAAGAATCAGGAGCCAAATGGCATCTCCACAAAGACTAAATGCATTCCAGTAACACATTGCTTGGGGACAGATCAAAACCATAACCTTCTATTTCAAAATGATCTAAAGGCATTTTTTAATTATGTGAGAAATGAAAGAATAGCATAAAATAGAATTAGGGAAAAAAGACCTTATGAAGTGGCAAAAGTCAAGGAAGAATTAGAAATGCAAGGAAATAAATCTTTCTAGAAACTAAGTCTAAAGTAGAACACAAGAGCAAACTTACTCAACCTGAAGATAATGCCATTTACAAGGTGAAATGGGGGTATACTTCGAATCAATGAGAAATGAAGAAAGAGACACTTTAAAATACTTGAGAGAAAGGGACAAATATTGATATCAGGCAAAGAAGTTCCAACACACAAATAATGAGTCCCTGAAAAGAAAATCGAAGCAAGAGAACAGAACAAATACTAAAAACTATAATTCAAGAAAACTTCACAAAAGTTCAAAAATTGAAATTACATAGTGGAAGGACATACTGCATACCTGAAAATTCCAACCCAAAATAATCAGACATATTCAAGACATTTTAATAAAATTACTGTTCTTTGAGGAAAGAGATAAAGATCCTTTGGTCATCTAGGCAAAAATACTACTGTTAATAACTGACTGATAAGGAAAATAAATTATATTATTATCAGGTTTTTCAAGAGTAAGACTTTATGACAGGAGAGAATGAAATAATGTATTTAAGATACTCAAAATGGGAAAATGTAAATCAATCATTTTATGTCTATCAAAACTGACTTATAAGTATAATAGACTCAGGCAAATTGTTACAGACTCACTATATTATTCACATTTTCTCTCTTTTTTTCAGATTTTATATATTTGAAAGAGGAAAGAGAGAGAGAGAGCACAAGTGATGGGAGGGGTAGAGGGGAATGCAGACTTCCCACTGCGGGGCTCCATGTGGGACTCTGGGCTTGATGTGGGGCTCGATCTCACAACCCTGAGACCATGACCCTGAGATCATGACCCAAGCCAAAATCAAGAGTCAACTGCCACCCAGATGGCTCGGTTGGTTAATCAGCTGCCTTCAGCTCAGGTCATGATCTCAGAGTCCTAGGATCAGTCTCCATGCTCAGCAGGATACCTGCTTGATGATTCTCTCCCTCTGCCCCTTTCCCTGTTCTCTCTCTTTCTAAAATAAATAAGCAAATTTAAAAAAAAATACAGAAAGCAAAGACGAAGAAAAAATGTTTTTAACTAGTCCCAGTAATTATGTTCGTGGTGATATTACTTCTGTAATTTTCAAACTATTGTGTGTGTAGTATGGGATAAAGCAAATAAGTAATTATGAGATACTCTAATTCTATTATCCCCTATACCCCTGTGACCCCAATTCTCAGGATGGAAGAAAGGAGAAGTGTAACGCAAAAGACATTGAGTAACAACCCTAAACATGAGCTCTAATTATCACAGGGCTCTGTCCTTTTGGTTTGTGGCTGAAGGGTGTGTGTGATAAAATATATTTCTTCATAACGAAACCATAAGCACTGTGCATCTCTAACACTGAGACAGTGGTTGTGAAATACCGTTTTCCATTTTAAAAATAACAATAAAAGGCCTTCTAGGAGAAAACGCTGCTTCCAGGTCTGGAGCAGAAAATATACAAGTTGAGTCTGGTACCTCCTATCGTGCAGGAAGTAAGGCAGCTCTCAGAGATGATAGGGTTATTTTGGAAGGACTCAAGAGCCAACTTGAAGAGGCTCTCACTGGCACGGTACAATGGAATGGGAGCATTTGAGCTTCAAAAGGAACAATACTTCTGGTTGATTATAACCATCAAGTGTGTTTAAGTCCTAGAATTCATAATGATATTGAAAAGATATCAACTGGTCTCCTTTAGAGGATGATAAAGAACCAATTCGTTCTCTTGAAAACTGGTAAATAAAGGGAAAGAATGCAGCACGTGCCCTGCCTTGTGTCCCCTCGGAACCGTACATGGAGTAACAAAGAGTAAATGAGGGGAAGTGTCTCCTTTCCAACAGTCCCTTTCCAACGGACAGATGAAAAAAAAAGGATAAGATTGGAACGTGGCCACTTGCAACCCTCCATGAATGAATAAACTGATAATAAGCATCAATACCTGCCAAAACGGGGAGAGGGCCCCCCCAACATTACGTGCCATCCGATGAAAGAATGCAAGGCCACTAACAATGCAGCCAAAGGGATTGAACATGAGTCTGATCAAGCCTCTGGCCCCAGCCGCCAACTTGCAGGAAGCACAGAAGATGGAGGTGAACTGCACAGTGGGGATAAAGTCAGCAAAATCCAGGCTGTAGGAAACTCTACATGGAAGATGGAAATCCTTCAACAAGTAGCTTGTAAGGAAAAGGAAAAAGGAAGGAAGAAAAAAAAAAGGGTAGAGGGTGACCTGTGGATTAAAAGAGACCTTAAAGATGTATCATTTTTTTTCTTTTTTTTTCAGAGATTTATTTATTTACTTATTTGAGAGCGACCACACGCACGTGAGTGGGGGAGGGACAGAGGGAGAGAATCTCAAGCAGCCCCCCCTCCCCCCACTGAGCACGGAGCCCAATGTGGGGACACTCCCATAACCTCGAGATCATGACCTGAGCTGAAACCAAGAATTGGATGCTCAGTGGACTGAGCCACCCAGGCGCCCTTAGTTGTCTTTTTCAAATGGCCAAGTTTAAAGATAGAATCTAGGGTGTGGGCGGTCATAAAAGGGCTCAGATGGGGAAGGGGCACCTGGAGGGAGCTGGGAAAGGGGATCCTTGCAAATTTCTATTTATTAACTTTGGTCACAGTTACAAAGACATTTGCCGTGAGATATCTCGTTAAACCATGCATTTGTTCTGTGTGATTTTCTGCGCCCATGTTTACTTTACAAGAAAGGATTTTTTTAAAGGGGTGGTGGGGCTCCTGGGTGATTCAGTCGCCTAAGCATCTGCCTGGGGCTCAGGTCATGATCCCAGAATTCTGGGATCAAGTCCCGCATCAGGCTCCCTGGGAGCCTGCTTCTCTCTCTACCTCTGCCTCTCTCTCTCTGTCTCTGTCTCTCGTGAATAAATAAATAAAACCTTAAAAAAAAAAAAGACTGAAATGACTGAATGAACAGGCCTAGAAGGTCTCACTGTTCTCTTCTGATGGATGACAAAGGGGAAACTCGGAGAGGAAAGAGGGCTGCCAAAGGCCACAGGATTGCCAAGCTGCCCAGCTGCGTCCCAGTCCGCAGCCAGTTTCACCTGCGCGTGGACAGACAGTCACAGACAGCTGAGTCTCTGTCCTGAAGGGAGCCAGCAAGGGTGGGGGTAGGTATGGAGACAATGCTGGTCTTGGCACCTCGGGCGGGAAAGGCTCAGTGCGCCTCAGGGCCCCTCCCTTGTGCAGGGCCCTCTCCCTCTGGCACCGGTCTCTGAAAGGGAAATGCACGGCACCTGGCCCTCTGATGGAGTTTCGCTTCTGTTTCTCAACCCCTCCCAGGCTCTTCTGGCCCGTGGAGCGAAGGGAGGGTCTGGGAAAGACCCTGGCCTAAAACTAAGAGGTCAACTTGACCTGTCCTTGATACCTCACCTGCGGAGGGGAGCACCAGTGAGGAGGGACCGGGGGAAGAGATAGGGGGAGGAGAAGAAGAAACAGGCCTTTGACTCTGCAGCTGGAGCCCCGCCCTTATCTGCAGGGGCTTCTGGTATCCCAGGCATTTAGCACTTGCTGTCACAAAAAGCAGAACCACAGGGGCACCTGGGTGGCTCGGTCAGTTAAGCAGCGAACTCTTGGCTTCTCAGGTCATGATCTCAGGGCTGTGAGGTCCGACTCCATGCTGAGTGTGGGGTCTGCATGAGATTCTCTCTCCCTCCCTCTGCCCATGCCCCCCCTCAAAAGTTTAGAAAGAAAGCAGGAGTACAAAACGTGTTTGTTGAATGAATGAATGAGTGAATGAATGAATGAATGAATTTGACATATCCCTTTTTATTTATTTCACACAGAATCCAAACCTCAACTAATACTTTTAAAATATATCATCTTTCACTATGAAATGGGAGTTCTGCTAAGGCCTACCCCGAGGGTCATTGGGAAGATTGAATCGGTTAATGAATGTAAATCCCTTAGACTAGTATCTGGCACATCCTAAGTCTTCAATAAATTATTCCCATAAAATGAGAGATGTTGGTTTAAGGTTAGGATACAGCCAGTATGGGATTTGCAGTCAGTATGGGGCCAGGGTTAAGGGTCAGGAGGCAGAGAGAGCTGGTTTAGTATGAAGTTAAGATTAAGTTTGTGGCCAGTGAGGAGTTAGATTTTTAAATTAGCCGTCTATTTATTTACCCCCACATTGTTCCAGAAGGACGTGAGGCAACTTTCAGGAACAGGGACTGGAGAAATCAGGAAAGAGAGAGATGGAACTGAACATGCTCCTGGCCTAGAGCATTCATGCCAGCACACAGGGCCCTTTCAGTGGCAAGCCACGACTGAGGGATCAAAGCCCGGGACCCTCTGGCCACTCCAAGGTACACACTGACAGCCCAGGGTTGAGCCCAGCCAGATCTCAGAGTTCTGGTGAGAATCCCATGAGCTGACCCCACGCAAACTGCTGGCACATAGCGAGTTCTCCATAAACGTTTGCCATTACAGTCAGAACACAGGGCTGACGTGGACCCAGGGGGCCTGCTTGGAAAGTGCAGTGAGCCCCAGGGACAGGAAACCCCAGCATATGTTTTTCCCATGAGCAGTCCTCCACCCACCAAATCGGAGCCAGAAGACGATGCTCGATAGGATGGCCAAATCCATTCCATCAGAGCTGCCCAGACCAGCAGCTCCAAGGATAACTGAAGCCCATTGTCTCTGACCCCCTCTCCTTAGAATGTGCCTGGATGGGTTCTGCCAGATCCACGCCAGCCCCAGGGCACCTCTTCTCTTCATAAGGCTGAATATACTTGACCAGAGGAGGAAACGTCCACAAGACATATTTCAGAGGTTGACTGTGTGCATGCGCCTCTGCACACACACGGACCCATGTGCTCATGGCCCTCGTCCATCTCTAAGACTACAATCACAACACGTGGTTCAGATTCCTGCCTTCACATCCTCTTCACCAACTTTGACCCTGTCTCCCTCTTATCAGAACCTTGCAATGACATTGGGCCCACCGGGGTAACCCAGGATACGATTCCCATATCAAAAATCCTTCCCTTAATCACAAAAGTCCTTTTACGTTGCGAGGTGACATATCCACGGGTTCTGAGGATCAGGATGGGGACATGGGGGGGGACATTATTCTGTTTAGCACAGGAGCCTAGTGTTATAAACTTCTAGGGTGCTGTGAAGTCCTTGTTCTCCGCTCCATAGAGGGGCACCTGGGAACCAGGAAAAAAGCCCAGCATCTCAGTCCAAAGAAGTGTTGGTAAAATGTCCCATCAGAAGATTTAAAAAGGGGGAGGGGGTGAATCCTCTATTTGGATCCCTCTAGAGTTTGGACAACACATTGTAATCACTCCTGTGGTCCCAGCATTCACCTGTGACACCAGCCGAGAGGGGAGAGTAAAGGGCAGTGAACCCCGTATCAGTTTTCACCTGCTGGGGGATGTCCAGGCTATAGAAGACTTTGCTGCACCTCTTTGCTCACTTATGATTAGAAACATCAATTCTTTACCCACTGAGATGGCCCAAAGAAGGGACGGCATGGGGACCATTCTGAGAGGCTGCTTGCCAGCTCTTCCGAAAATACAAACCAGACCCAAACAAAGAAAGTGCTGGAGAACCTGAAGTCCCTGATCCATGTCCCACTTCATCTGACTTGCTGGCTCTGACTCAGGACTCCAAGTCACAGAGACAGTGAAGGAGCAATGAGGCAGAGGTGCTCAGGAGACCCTCCAGCCCCCAGGCTGTGAAAGCCACCACAGCTGGGAACCAATCAAGTATCCCTCCTATAAAAAAACAGTTCTTTTAGTCGCAAGTCATCAATCTCCCCTTGTTCAAGTGACAGGTTGATTGTTGCCTTTGCTTGCAGGAGACACATACATAAGAAGGTCAGCCTTTCACAGTCTGAAGGGGACAATTGGTCAAATACCAAGATCAGAACCAAGTCTATTAATCACTGGTCAGGAATGCGGAGAGAAGGCCATACTGGGGGATGGAGGCCCCCTCTAGGGACTGAGACCCAAGTTATAATCAAGCGTTGTGCCTGGAAACTGTCCTGTTTCCACCTGGAAGCCTTGTACTCTGTTCCAAACAGGCTGGGCTAACCCCTGCATTTAATTCTCAAAAGCAGTCTTCACCATGTCCCCTAAGAACCAACAATTCAAGAGTAAAAAGGTAAAAAATAGGAAAGTGAAGAAAAAGGGACAAAAGGGAAATGGGAAAAGGGAAACTAAGGGCAACTAGGGGTGGTGAGGTTAGTACGGACAACACAGCTTAGAGTCCCAGGCACTTAGAAGGCATGGGCCGCAAATCTGACTGTGAGCTTCCTAGCAACCATTGTAAAAAGAAAAACAAGATCCATCACATGACTCATTAAGCCTATTAGCTAAAAGCAAAGTCGCCCCCCCACCCCCTGCCAACAAGGAAAAAATGTCTATTCCTCTTACTAAAATGGGGAAAAATGTTATTCTGGAGTTCTTGTGGAGAGGCCACTGTGAACAAAATGAACTTTGCCCTCAGCAGGATCCTGACTGTAAATGTTAACAATCGGTTTCCCAGAGCTGTTTCTTATAACTCTTCTTGATGAAGGTCCACAGCAGAAAGCTGAAGCCCTACTTAGTAAAAACAGTATTTCCTGGTCATTCATCTGAGGTGAAGTGCTACAAAACAGCTTTTCAGGTAAGGGTTGCTAAGAACACGCAATTAAGTCATGGAGGTGGTCCTTAATGAGTTTGGGAAATGTATGAATTTTTGCTTCAGTGCTTCCTGCAAGTTGGCAGCTGGAACCAGAGGCTTGATGAGACTTGGGCTCAATCCCCTTGACTTCATTCTCTGTGGGCTCTCTGTGGGCTCTCTGTAGGGTTGGAAAACACTAGACGTGGATGTGTTTGAACTTTCAACAACCACACATGGAAACATGGATGCATGTCACCAACATAATGTTAAGCAAAAGAAACCAGACACCAAAAAGTGTATACGGGGCACCTGGGTGGCTCAGTTGGTTAAGAGACTGCCTTTGGCTCGGGTCATGATCCCAGGGTCCTGGAATCGAGCCCCACATCGGGCTCCCTGCTCAGTGTGGAGCCTGCTTCTCCCTCTCCCTCTGCTGCTCTGCCTGCTTGTGTCTCTCACTCTCTCTGTCAAATAAATAAATAAAATCTTTTTTTTTTTAAAGTATATACTGTGTGATTTCAAGTACACAGAAGTATAAAAGCTGACAAAACTAAGATACACAGCTGGAAGTCACGAGAGTGGGTAACCTTGGGAAGTAGTGACAGAAGGGAGTGTGAGAGCCACTCGGAGGCTGAGTGAGTATCTGATACATGAATGGGTTTAGTTTGTGAAAATTCTTACGATATGGGCACTTTTCTCTACATATGTTACCCTTCAATTAGAGTATTTTTTAAAGTGGTATCAGGTCATTGTAGCACAAATTTAAGACCGGGGTGCTGTTTTGGGGGGTCACGGCCTCAGGCTGTGACCAAGGTTAGGGCTGGTATCTAGGCTCAGCTGCGGTAAGGTTTAGGGTGGACGCAGGGTCAAGGCTCATCTGTGGCTGAATCACACAGTGCCCATGCTGAGAACTCCTCACCGTTGCCATTCCAGGGTCTGACCGCTGGATGTCTCCACTCCACAAATTGCTAAATGAGGAAACCTTAAACCTGTACATGACCCTGATCTGGGCGAGGTTGGAGGCCACAGTGCAGAGAATGACTGGGAGACACCAAGGAATGAATCCAAGTCGAGCGGAGCAGGCCCATTGGGGCCTGCCGTCCAGGTCCTATGCAACAGTGGGCAGCCGTAGAGGGGACCACAGAGGCAAGGGGAGCTCAGAAGCCCCCAGCTTTGTCCCCTACCTCAGTCAATATAATTTCATTCACTCATTCATTCACTCCTTCATTCCCTATTATTGAGCTCCTGCTCTGGGCCAGACATTGAGGATTCAAGGAGAGCAAATGGGCCACGGCCCTATTATCACAGAGCTCACATGATACTCACACCTCCTCTCTGCTTTCCTGGTCTTTCTAAATGCAGCAACCAGCCCAGAATCCACAGTGCCCTCACGCCCAGAAGAACTCCTAGTTTTACCATCCACCTGCCAACCAGTTCCTCAGCTCAAACCACCCCCTTCTTCTCTTGTTTGTTTCTTTCCCACTAAGGCACATGTCCAAAGGGTAACGGCCTTATCTGTCTAATTGACCCTGGTGTTCTCAGGGTCTGACCTCAAGTAGATGATCGATCAATATTTGTTGAATGGAAATGGTTCCAATGGTTTCCTATGGAACCAAGCAGAACAGAATGGGGGGGTGGAGGGGCTTCCTCTGGTCTACAGCACCAAGCACCCCAAGTCTGCGATTCTGGAGGAAGTCTCTGACAGGTCTGTGAGTGGGGTGGCTATGAGCCCTTGAATAGATCTGAGAGCTGGAGGTTTCAGGGCTGAGGGCTGCAGGAGAATAGTGCTGTCAGCCTAGCTCACGGACCCTAGCGCACTTCCACTTCCCCTTTTTCAAAAGTAAACATGGTGGGGGAGGGAAGAGACAGGCTTCTGTACCACCCCTTGATAGGCCCAGGGACCAGGCTACAGGAACAGGAAATATGAGCTAATAGAGATTAAGAACAAGCCAGCTGGGGGTGCCCTGGCCGCCTCCACCTCCCGGCAGCCTCTAAGCCACTCGAATCCAGCCTTGGCAGATGATAAAGGGCAAACAGACCAGCTGGCTTGGGGCCCACTGGGATCCTGGGGAGGAGACCTGGGGAATGAGGCAAAGCATGACTTTGAGGGAAATGGGCTGGAGGGAAGGGGAGAAAGAGCTGGAGTTGTAGGTAGATGCTCCCTGGAAGAGGAAAGAGGTGGGGAGACACAGCCTGAGACATAGGGAGAGCCTGAGACACAGCCTTGGATGGCCGCATGGATGCAATCAGCTACCCTGGACCCTCAGATGACCAGTTTGGGTACCAGAGGTGGGGGTACTAGCATGGGGCCTCTAGCACTAGGATCTTCATTCAACTGTCCCACGACTGGCCAATCACATTTGCACATGGTGCTCCGCAGGGGTTAGACTAACCCAGCACTGTCCAGTGATGAACTTCCTACAATGATAGAAATGACCTATAGCTAGGCTCTCCAGCATGATAGCCACTAGCCACACAAACCAGTAGCTACTGTGCTGGCCAGCATAGCTGTAGACCTAGTGTAAGATAAGGAAACCCATCTTTTCTCCTTCCCCCTGATTTCCTTCTCACATTCAACTCTTTCTCTTGTGCCTCAAGCTCTTCATCAATAACTGTATTGTAATGGGTTTGAATTTCACAGGCCATAAACAAAAACAATATATATAAAATATTTTGCTATAATTGAAGGTAATGGCTATCCCAAGTAACTGTTTGGTTTAAATGCACTCAAGTGAGGGCTTCCTCCCTCCTTTCTCTCTTTCTTTCTCTTCGAGTACATCTCAGTCTTAGGACAGGCCAGAATATGTAGGTGGCACCCAAGCCCGGGATGGGGGTGGGGTGGGGTGGGGAACTTTGGAGCCTGCAAGAACCCCTGTCCACACTGGCAGCCAGCCACCAGCCCATGTTGCATTCATTTCAATCCCTTCTTTAATCTTCAGATTTTATCTCTGGGTTCTATTATACTTACCACTGTTGCAGGGGCAGGAGAGGCAGGTACAGAATCCCTTCTCCAAATGCATCCCAGCATCTAACCCAACTGTTCCCACCTCCCCACACACTTTGGTACTTCCTATCCCTTGTTAAGGGTGACTGAACACCTCCCATGTACCCGGCACATTCTAAGCACTACAAAGTATCTTCCCAGCAATCTCAAAGATAAATACTGTTATTCTCATTTTGCAGCTGAGAAAGTGAGGCACAGACAGGTACTGTAGAAAAGCTCGTGCACAAAGTATTCTCAGGCTAGGACTTTAAAACTAATATTCTGGTTACACTTACCCAACAACACTACTTCTGGGAATTGATCCCAAAAATAGGCTGGCAAAAGCCTCCGAGCAGCTATGCACAAGAACTTTTGTTATAGCACTCTTTGTAATAACAAATGGTTAGGAACTACCAACATGCTCATCAACCATTAACTAGGGAGTAGTCAAATAAATCATAGTGCACTCACAAATACTTTGTGGCTGTAAAAGGGAATGAAAGTTATCTCTACACACTGTCATAGAGTGAACTTCAGAATATTGTAATTAATATCTCTATATCTCTATACACTGTCATAGAGTGAACTTCAGAAATTGTAATTAATAAGTGTATGAGGGGCACCTGGGTGGCTCAGTGGGTTAAGCATCTGCCTTTGGCTCAGGTCATGATCTCAGAGTCCTGGGATAGAGCCCCACATCGGGCTCCCTGCTCATTGGGAAGCCTGCTTCCTCTTCTTTCTCTGCCTGCCTCTCTGCCTACTCGTGATCTCTCTCTCTCTCTGTCAAGTAAATAAATAAAAAATTTTTTTAAAGTGTATGATATGCTACAAATTATGTAAGAAAGGGAAGATAGAAATATATTTTTTAATTAAAGAAAAACGTTTTTTAATGATTACCAGGAACCTGGGTGGCATGGTCAGTTAAGCATCCGACTCTTGGTTTTGGCTCAGGTCATGATCTCAAGGTCGTGGGATCAAGTCCCACACTGGGTTCCATGCTTAGCATGGCATCTGCTTGGGACTCTCTCTCTCCCCCCGCCTCTCTCTACCCCTCCTCCACCCCGTTCCTCTCTCTCTCTCTCAAAATAAATAAATAATTCTTTAAAAAAAAATACAAAATGACTACCAGTGGGAGAGGAAGAGACTGGAGGGAAGGGAACAAGTATAGAAGCTATACTTCCTTGAATATACCTTATTTTGAAGACTTGGTTGTGGAATGGTAAAAATGTTCTACATAATTATCAAGACCAACTTGAATTTTAAATAAAGTAATCCTGAAAACTTAAAAGCAAAATGAAACAGATGTATGTATCACACTATGAATTAAATTCACAGTATAAGAACTTAGAGAAGAATTATTTCAAATAACTTGATACACAGTAATTTGATTGTCTATTCCCATTGGGATACCCTCAGAGGACACAGAGAACAGCCCCCCCCCCAAAAAAAAGGTTTTTATTCTTAAAATGTTTTGTTATCATGTTGTTAATAAAAACTGTTATTTTACACATCAGAGTTTAAGCAAATAAATCTAATGCTATTGCCATTAGAAACCAAAACTCATAGCCTGCAAGAAAATAAATACAAATATAAAATGGAATAAATTTAGATAGAAAAAGAAAATTTCAGTGTGAATTCACTATAGCTGTAGCCAGATGCCTGAGTGGATAGGTCGGTTAAGCCTCTGCCTTTGCCTCAGGTCATGATCACAGGGTCTGGGATTGAGCCGCTTATCAGGCTCCCTGTTTAGTGGGAAGTCTGCTTCTCCCTCTCCTCCTCACTTGTGCTTTCTCTCTCACTATCTCTGCTGCTATCTCTGTCTCTTTCAAATAAATAAAATCTTTAAAAAACAAATAAACAAAAATTAAAAATGTAGCCACTGAAAAGGCCTAGAAACAATAACAAATACAGTAACTGTAATCAACCCTGGAGAAAAAAGTGTGCAGGATCAAAATACTGTTTCCCATAAAAGAACCAGGGCTCTTTGGAGAAATGGCTGACCTGAGGTCTGGGGTAAAGAAATGTAGAAGGTGGGCACCTGGGTGGCTCAGTTGGTTAAGTGACTGCCTTCAGCTCAGGTCACGATCCTGGAGTCCCGGGATCAAGTCCCACATCGGGCTCTCAGCTCCATGGGGAGTCTGCTTCTCCCTCTGACCTTCTCCTCGCTCATGCTCTCTCACTGCCTCTCTCTCAAATAAATTTAAAAAAAAAAGATCAAGTATTAATTAGTATTAATACTAATACTAAAAAAAAAAGGAAAGGAAAAAGAAAACCTCATTGGATTTCCTTGGAACATGTTAACTCATTATTTGAAAATTGATGTCAAATTCATCATTTGAAAATTGGTAAGGGAAAGAATCAAGCATTTTTTCCTATGTGCACTGAATCTCATTGTAACCAAACAATTGGTTAGAGAAAATTTCTCTGATAAAGTTGTTTCTGCTAATAAATGAAAACAAAATTTTAGAAATTAGAATTCTGTATTTTGTATTTTGCAACATTTAGTAAAACAATAGACTTCGTCCATGCTCATCAATCACTAGAAATTTCACGGAAAGACAAATATGTGATGGGTCTCCTGATAGAGGTATACAATGTCACCTGTGAAGATTTTTTGCTAAAAAAAAAAAAAATTTGACTTGACCCTATTAAAGGCTAGTCACGTGAAATAAAGGAGTTAGGGAGTCTGCTAAATGATACCACAGGGATGCAATTAGCAAAAACCAGAATGTGGGAAACGCCACAGAACAAATAGCTCATTTCTTCAATAAATAAATTGAAGACAAAGGGAGAATCTCTCCAATTCCTGTCTATTTCACTCCCACACATTCCACTTTAAAAAGAGAGGGAGGAGGGAAAACCTATAGATCCAAAAGAGACTTAAGAGATACCAAGCAATGCAATGTATGTTGCAATATCTCGTATGTTTTCAACTTAGGCAACAGTTGGGTATATTTCGACACTGACTGGATGTTTGATAATATTAAGAATTTGTTGTTGATTTTTTAGATGATAATGGTTTTGTGCTTACATGTTTAAAGTTTTCGTCTTTTTTTTTTTTAAGATTTTATTTGTTTATTTGACAGAGAGAGAGAGATACCAAGTAGGCAGAGAGGCAGGCAGAGAGAGAGGGGGAAGCAGGCTTCCCGCTAAGCAGAGAGCCTGATGCAGGGTTCGATCCCAGGACCCTGAGACCATGACCTGAGCTGAAGGCAGAGGCTCAACCCATTGAGCCACCCAGGCGCCCCTAAAGTTCTTGTCTTTTAGAGAGGCATAAGGAAATGTTTGCAGATGAAATGATATGATGTCTGATACTAGCATCCAAATAACCCAAGAGAGGAGAGGGGTAGAAGGGTTTATTCATGGGTTTATTCATGGGTTGTTAACTGTTGCAGCTGGGTGATGGGTACCTGGAGGCTAATTATATTCTTTTTTCCTACTGTTGTATATACTTAAAATTTTCTATAATAAAATTTTATAATAAAATAAAATTTTCTATAATAAAAATAATTTTTTAAAAAATTTATTTATTTGAGAGAGAGAGTATACAAGTAGGGGGAGGGGCAGAGGGACAAGCAGACTCTCCTGCTGAGCAGGGAGCTTGACACGGGGCTCAATCCCAGGACTCCAGGATCATGACCTCAGCTGAAAGCAGAACTCAACTGACTGAGCCCCCCAGGCACCCCTAAAATAAAAAGTTTTAAGGGAAAAAAAGTAGCATTGATTTATTTTTATTCTTTCTGCATTTCTTCTGTCGAAACTACCTCCAAGGCCAAAGGTACTAGTCTGAACCTGAGAAAGATAAAGGAGTAAGAGACTTTGTACCAAAAAAAAAAAAAAAAGGAAGGAAGGAAGGAAGGAAGAAAGACACTCATTAATACTACAGAGTATTTTCTTAATTGAGGTTGAGTTCACCCAAGATAAAATGAACCTTTTAAAAATCTATGGTTCAAAAAAAAAAAAAAAAACCTATGGTTCAAGGGCTACTGGATGGCTCGTTGGTTGAGCCTGTGACTCTTATTTTGGCTCAGGTTTCAATCTCTGGGTGGTGAGACCAAGCCCTGTCTCTGCTCAGAACCCAGCAGGAAGTCGGCTTGAGATTCTCTCTCTTCCTCTGCCCCTCCTGCCGCTGGCACACTCAATCAATCAATCAATCAATGCCACACTCTATAAATAAATAAAATCTTAAATATGTATATAATATGAAATATAGTTCGGCAGCATTTAGTATATTCACAATGTTGTACAACCACCATCTCTATCAATTTCCAAAACATTTTCATCTCCCGCAAAGGACATCCCATCCCTATTAGGCAGTCCCTCATTCCCTTCTTTCCCCCAGCCACTGGCAACAGCCTGTCTGTTCTCTGACTCCATGGATTTACCTATTCTTGGTATTTCATATAAATGGAATCATATTTGACCTTTTTATTTGAAACTGTGTCCAGCCACACATTTGATGAGCTCTATTACAGACAAGGCACTAAGCCAAATACTAGAGATAAGAGGGTGGCGAAGACGGACAAGATCTCTGCCTTCGTGGAGCTTACAAGACAGCCAATACTCAAATAAATACAGTGAACTCTCTCCCTTAAAATCTGTAAATGCTGCCAAGTTGAAGAACAGAATCGACAGGGCTGGTCCAATGAGGGGGGACTGCTCTGCTTTGGGGGATGAAGGGACGCTTCTCAGGCAGTTAAACGGAGCTCTAAGGAATGACTGGGAATGAGCCGGGGGCGAAGGAGGGACAAACCTTCTAGGCCAGACTGGAGGGGCAAGCCTCAGAAAGTCTAAACAGAGGAGTCATGAAACTTGATGTGTTTGTGTTTGTGGGGGTTTTGATTGACTCAAGTCCATGGAGTAATTCAGGTTCACTCTTCTCATTGCCTCGTTCATTGAGTTTTGACAAATGCACAACGACATGAGTTCAGTGTTACGGTATCGTACAGAACAGTTTCACTGCCCTAAGAGTACCCTGTGCTTGATCTATCTGTCCCCGTCCTGCCCCTCCCAACTGCTCTCTTCACTGTGCCTATAGTCTCGCCTTTTCCCAAATGTCATATAACTAGAATCAGGTAGTATGTAATCTCTTCAGACTGTATTCTTTCGCTTAGCAATACACATTTAAGGTTCTCCCACGTTTTTTTATGGTTTGGTATCTTATTCTTTTTTTTTTTTTTTTAAGATTTTATTTATTTACTTGACAGACAGAGATCACAAGCAGGCAGAGAGGCAGACAGAGAGAGAGGAGGAAGCAGGCTCCTGCTGAGCAGTGAGCCCGATGCGGGGCTCGACCCCAGGACCCTGGGATCATGACCCGAGCCAAAGGCAGAGGCCCCAACCCACTAAGCCACCCAGGCGCCCCTGGTATCTTATTCTTTTGTGGGGGGGGGGAAATATACATAACGTAAAGTTTACCATTTTAACCATTTCTAAAGTGTACCATTCAGTGAAATTAAGTACATTCACACTGTTGTGCAACCATCGCCACCATCTATTTCTCTTTTTAAAAAAGATTTTATTTGATTATTTGAGAGAGAGAGAGTGTGTGTGTATGAGCGAGAGAGAGCAGGTGCAGGGGATAGGGGCAGAGGCAGAGGGAGAAGCCAAATCCCCGCTGAGCAGGGAGCCCAACATGTGGGGCTGGATCCCAGGACCCCGAGATCATGACCTGAGCCAAAGGCTGGGCCACCCAGGTGTCCCCACCACCATCTATTTCCAGAACTTTACTCTTTCTTCTTTTCTTTTTTTTTTTAAGTAGTTTCCAAGGCAGAGTTCGAGCTCATGACCTGAGTCATGACATTAAGACCTGAGCTAAGATCAGGAGTCAGACATTTAACCAACAGAGCCCCCAGGTGCCCCATAACTCACTCCTTTTTTATTGCTGAGTACTATTTTATCATACGCCTGGGCCACAGTTTGTTTATCCATTCACTTATTGAGAGATGGTTTGTTTTTATATATATTTTTTTATTTTTTTAATATATTTTTTTAGGATTGTATTTATTTATATGCCAGAGAGAGAGAACGAGCGCATGAGCAGGGGGGAGCAGCAGGCAGAGGGAAAAGCAGGCTCCCTGCTGAGCTAGGAGCCCAATGCAGGACTCGATCCCAGGACCCCTCCAGGATCATGACCCGAGCCGAGGCAGATGCTTAACCAACTGAGCCACCCAGGCACCCTAAGAGATGATTTACTTTTAAATAAGACCACTGGCGGCACCTGGATGGCTTAGTCAGTTAAGCATCTTGCCTTTGGCTTGGGTCGTGATCCCAGGGTCCTGGAATCGAGTCCCACGTAGGGCTCCATGCTCAGTGGGAAGCCTGCTTCTCCCTCTCCCTCTGCCGCTCCCTCCTGCTCATGCTCGTTCTCTCTCTCTCAAATAAATAAATAAAATCTAAAAAAAAAAAGATAATTAGAAAAATCACAAAATGTTTAAAATTAATAAGACCACTGGCTGCCATGTGGAGGGCTAAGAATGGGGACAGGGAAGCTGGGGAAATGGTTAATGTTGTCGTTAGGGAGAAGGAGGAGTTAGGGATGAGGTCCTGCTTTCCAGCTTGGGTGACTGGGTAGGAAGGGAGTAGTGTAGCTCACTGAGATAGGGAAATGAAAAAGGAAGGACGGGCTCGGGAGAAGACCGCAAGCTCAGCTTTGGAGCTGCTGTTTTGAGTTCCAAGTGTCTGCCAGATGTCCAAGTAGAAATGGGAAGTGGCCCATTGAACATATGGGTCTAGAGCTCAGACCTCTCTCCTCTTCCTTACCAAACAATCCAGCCAACTGGCCTTAATTCTATTCCCGAAGAGGCCAAGTTTCCTCCAGCCTCACGACCATGGTGGTGTTGCTGTCCCCGCTGCCGGGGTACTTCCTCTGAGATGCTTTACACTTAGCTCCTTCTTAACATCCCTATCTCAGGTCAAGGATCACCTGATCAGAGAATCCTGCCTCAGAGCGGAACTCAAGTCAGAGTAAGGAGTGAGCTAGGGATCTACATTGTTGTAGGTTTTGCTGCAACAACGCTCCACCAAAAACAACTACCAGAGACTCCATGCTTTCTTTTTTATTTTTTTTTAAGATTTTATTTATTTATTTGACAAAGAGAGAGATCACAAGTAGGCAGAGAGGCAGGCAGAGAGAGGGGGGGAAGCAGGCTCCCCACTGAGCAGAGAGCCTGATGCGGGGCTGGATCCCAGGACCCTGAGATCATGACCTGAGCCGAAGGCAGAGGCTTTAACCCCCTGAGCCACCCAGGTGTCCCGAGACTCAACGCTTTCTGAGAAACATTCATTTCTCACCCAGGGGTCTGTGGGTCGGCCGGGGTTCATCAAGGCTCCCCAAGCTAAGCTGGGCTGGGCTCCAGGCTCCTTCACGTGTCTTCTCACTCTGAGTCCAGACTGGAGGAGACCCCACTGCCTGGGGCTCCTGTTTCTCAGGGCCAACGACAGCCGCTCAAGATGGGTGAATGGAAATCCTCCGTGTCTCGGGGCTCGCCTCTTCCACGCATACTCCGTTAGCTAAAATAAGTCATGTGGCTAAGCCCAATATCAACAGAGTACGGAAGTATATTCTTCCCACACTGAAGAGGGCTGGAGGAAGTAAATATTTGCTGAATAATAACACAATCTACGTAGGACCCAACTCTTTATCTCCTTAGATGGCCATGTCTACTGAGTAATGCCCTCACACTCCTAGAAAACAAGAGTGTGTATATATGAATGAACGACTGACTGACTGACTGAATGAATGAATACGGAACTTTACCTTCCAAGGCAGAAGATTCTCCTTATTCAGTGAGGAACCTGAGGCTCAGAGAAGGGAAGTGATTTGCTCAAGGTCACAGAAACCACCTGTGGTAAGCCCAGCCTGGCTGGCTCTTTAGGCTCAGTTCCCCATACAGAGGGAGGTGCTATTCTCAGGGTGGGGTGGGGTCAGCCATATTACCCGTTCTGTCCTCTTGCTGAGTCTTGCTTGACAGGCACATAATGAGGGGGCAAATACACCAGAGGGCCTTGCTGATTCAATCTCAATTCTCTCTCTGCAGCCAAGGAGGACCTTGATTCGTCATTTCTGGGTCCCAGAGCCCTGAATGGTAAATGTGTGCTGAGAGAATGAGTCATCGGTATAATGGTAGCGTTAATTGCTGATTAAGTGTTCTGTGAAATTCTGTGTCCCGCCCCAACTGTGCCCGCCCCTAAGGTACAGACAGTCATCTCCATTCTGTGGGGGCCCTGTAGTGTCTAACACGGAGTGGGCCCCCCAGCGGAGCTCAAAAACTAGGTGCGGCTGTAGGAAAAGTCTGGAAGTCACCTCTTTTGAAGCAGGATTCCTTAGAACTTTCAACTCTTCTGCCTTATATCTTTATGTAACGTTTGGACAGGTCACAGTGAGAATAAGTTTCTTCTGTAATCAGAGAGGGGGGAAGAAAAGAGTCTGGTAATATTTTAAGTCCACACTGGCGTGCAAAAAGCCATCACTGGCTGGTTGGTTGGGAAACTCCTCAAAACCATCTTCCTTCAGAATCCTAATCCCACACATTGTCAGAAGCCTGTTTTCAGAAACACTGAGTCAATTCCCGATCCCTCCTCCTGTTGGCAAGCCCGTGGGCGCCTACCACACGTGGAGGGCTGAGTGAGCCCCCAGGGTGACTGGTGACAGCCTGGGGAACAGGTGACAGCCAGAGTCAGCAAGCTCTGTGGCCATGCCTACCATAGCTACCACAGACAGAGCTGGCCCGGGGGCCAGGCACTGTGCTAAGTGTTCCACATGGATTAGCACGTTTAATCCGAGCAACAAGTCAATGTGGTAGGAGCTATTATTAACCTGTTTTACAGCTGTGGAAAGTAAAGTGCAGAGAGGCAAAGGAACTCGCCCAAGGTCATATAACAAGCAGATGGTGGAACTGACATTTGATTCCAGACCCTGTGCTCCAAGCCACTACCCCACACAGCCTCTCACTAGGAACCTGCCCAAATTCCTCAGGCAGGACTGGCAGTCAGAATCCAAACCAATCAGGGTTCAGTCAGCCCCCAAAACATATGCTCTCTTTTTTTATTTTTTAAAGTTTATTTATTTACTTTTCAAGTTTAAAGTTTATTTATTGTGTAATCTCTACAGCCAATGTAGGGCTCTGACTCATGACCCCAAGATCAAGAAACCATCCTCCTCCGACTGAGCCAGCCAGGCACCCCAAAAGATACGCTCTTAATTACTAGGATGGCCTTTCTTCCTTCCACCTTTCCCCATTTCTGGATCCAACGCCAACACGCTGGTGACTTGGGTTACCTCCCTGAGCCTCAGTTTCCATTCCTGGAAATGGGACGAACATTGCCTTCCCTGGGGAGCTGGAGAGCCTTGTGTGAGAGGACAGTTCCTCTTGTAGAACATAGTAGGCTAAGATAAACCTGTGTCCTTCCTGCTTTCCAGGAGTTCTGTGCAGTTGGCCAAGTGGACATGGGAACAAGCCTGTCCCGTGAGCCCCCTGACCAATGGGTGCATAGGTGCTGTGGGGCCAGAGGCTGGACACTGGATGAAAAGTCAAGGGTTACTGTGTGTCCAGAAAACTCAGCTGAGGAAAAACTGGAATAAACAAGCCCCATAAGGAGGGGGGTTTTTTCGTCATCCTTCCTGTTTTCCCAGCCTGGCCCAGTCCCAAAGCCTCTTCTTAATCTTGTCAGGATTTTGGCCCTTTGCCCCAGGAAGGAGCTGCCAGGAGGCCCACAGCGAGCCAAGTCTTCAAGGAAGTGATGTCTTCTGTGGGTCAAGAGAAGGAAAGAGGCTTTCTGGGAGCAAGAAGGCAGGGACAGAACCAGGGGAGGGTTCAGCTGACAGGACTCTCCTTGAACCCATGAAGAGACTGAGGCTTAGCACAGAGCAAGGTTTATTGGTTTGCTGGGCAGGGCGGGGGCCAGGAGGCAGTGCAGTCTTCATTTCACACTACAGATTGCTCAGTCCCTTTCGACTCTAGGGCCACCCAGGGAGGGAGAGACACCTTCACTCCCCCTGCCCACAGCTTTTTCCAGCAACATCTCTCCATTGCTGCATGGGAAACTTCATAAACACAGGTGTGGGCCTGTGGGCACTGGAGGACCAAACGGGAAGGGTGAAGATCTTGGTGGGCACTGGAGGACCAAACGGGAGGGGTGAAGATCTTGGTGGGCTTGACGTCATCTGAAACAAAGAATCAGTCCTCTCTGACCACTTCCTGCGAGTCAGGAACATGCAATGCCAGGAACATTCGACAGGCTACACCCTCTCTGGGAAGTGCATCCCTTCCCCACTTTGCAGATGAGAAACGGGAGGTTCACAGGGGAGATGCTCCCTGTCAACCCTCCTTCACCATGGAACTGTCCTCTGAGCTCAGGCCTGGATATCCACTTTGCCTTGGACATCCCAAACTTCCCAAACTCAACTGACTCTCAGACTTCTGTGTTCCCATCCCAGCCTCACAACTCAGAAACTAGGGTATCAACCTTGACTCCACCCTCTCCCCTGGTCCCAACAGGAAGCAGCCTGGACCAGTGGTCCCCACTCTGACCCTATCTCCCAGACACTGGGTTTCTGCAATTTCAGGGTTTGTGGCATAATCCAGACCCTTTTCATCTCCCTCGTAGATAACTCCAGTAGCTTCAGAATCAGCCATTCTGCCTCCAATCTGTCCCTACACCCATCTATGTCCCCTCCTAATATCAGGGGGATCTTTTTAAAATGCAAATCTTCCTAGTCTCACCCAACCGAAAACCTTTCAGTGGCTTCTCAGTGTCCTCAAAAGAAACCCCTTACTACAGCTTCCCGGGCCCCCCAAATCTTGGCCCTTGTGCCCTCTCTGGTCTCATATTGGGTCCCTCCCTAGCCTCTGCCCCCATGCCTCAGGCATCCTGGAATACCCACAGTTCCTTCTTTCACGTCAAGCTCTTGGCACATGCTATTTTTGCTACCTTCCCCGGGCTAACTCCCTCTCATCTTTCAGGTCTCGGCTTAGTCACCACTTCCTGACTACCACCCCCCTTCTAAGTTTCATGAGCTGCCCCTTCAATGAATTCCCACAGTTCCCCTGTACTTCCTCCATGACGCTATCAGCCCCTCCCCCACATGTGCCCCTGGGTAGGCCCAGGAAACCTTCCTGACCCGCAGCACTCTCCAGCGGAAATATAATGCACACTGCATGGATAACGATGCCATTTCCAATAGTCACATTTTCAAAAGGAAAAAGAAACAGATTGAATTAATTTTAATAATACATTTCAACCTGATATTTCAAAAACAGTCTCATTCCCCCATATACTCAATATAAAGTTATTGATGTTTTTATTTTCTTTTTTGTACGAGGACATTGAAATCTGGTGTATATTGGACACTCCCAGCACATGTCATTTTGGGCTAGCCACACTTCAAGTGCTCAGTATCCCCACGAGCTGGAGGCTGGCAAGTTGAACAGGGCAGTCTTGGAAGAGGCTTAGAGCTCCCTGGCCTGTGTCCTATTCTGGGGGACACTGATCCTCAGAAATAGTCATAGGCATTCTATAGAAAAAGGATTCTAAGTCACATAAGTCTTGAAGACACTGACCAAGTGAAACGGGGTTTTTATTCGCCAGGACCTCCCAGAGTCTTATCTGACCTAAAGTAAGACGTGATGCTAGAAACAGATCAGAGACCATGTAGCATTTACCCAACTCATTTGAGCTCAGAGCTCCATTTTCATAAGGTATTTCTGGGGATTAGCATCCACTAGAATGTTCCTTGGTAAATGCTAGTTTAGCCACAGCCCTGACTCAGTAAATCCCAGGATCCCCACAGAAAGAACTCCAGGTGCTGGGAGCCCACCTCCTGTGCCCCTGAGCCTGGCACAGAGAAAGCACCCAAAACCTGATTACTGAATTGATTAATTCTGGGAGGCTACAGAAACCAAAGCTAGAATCCATGAGCAAAAACTGCAGTGTATTTGACCTCAAACAAGAAAGTTTTCCAAGGATGTGTGTGTGTGTGTGTGTGTGTGTGTGTGTGTGTGTGTGTGTGTATTTAAACAGTTTGAAACTAACTTGTCTGATCTGCCTGGAAAATGTAATAGTTAGTCTTTTGGGATCATGATTTCTCCACCACTAGGAATGATCAAGGCTGGAGTTCTGGAGGACAGAGTATTTTTCTAGAGTCTCTAATTTCCCTCTTTCAGAACTAAACAGAAAAAAAGAAAAAGGGCAACAGTGGGCATGAGAACTTGAACTGCAGAGGAAGTGATCAGGTGTGCATGCAGACACATGCAAGGCCCTTTGTGGAGAACACACTTGGAGGGGCCCCTGAGGGGCTCAGTCATTAAGCATCTGCCTTTGGGTCGGGTCATGATCCCCAGGGTCCTGGGATCAAGCCCCACATCTACATCAGGCTCAGTGGAGAGTCTGCCTTGGCCTCTGGCCCTCCCCCTGTTCATGCTCTGTCTCTCTCTCTCAAGTAAATAAATAAAAATCTTTAAAGAAAAATGAAAAAGAACATACTGAGATTTGGACCCCCTGTAGAGGGTCAGTTTATAGCTAAAGCCCTTTGGAGTCCCTTGGTTCAATTCAGAAGATTCTTTTTTTTTTTTTTTTTAAAGATTGATTGATTTCTTTAGGTGGGGAGGGGCAGAGTGAGAGGGAGAATCCCAAGCAAACTCCCCGCTGAATGCGGAGTCCAATGCTGGGGCTCCATCTCACAATGCTGAGATCATGCCCTGAGCTGGAATCAAGAGTCAGGTGCTTAACCGACCGAGCCACCCAGGCACTCCTCAATTCGTAACATTCTTGATCCATTTCGTATACAGTCAACATCTGGTCAGTCACTAACTGAATCTATCGGTCCTCAACCAATCAGAATGTATGCCTGGAGAGTGACCAAGAGGATGGCCCATTTCATTCATTCGTTTGTTTGTTTATTTTTGTAGATTATTTATTTATTTATTTATTTGACAGCGAGCGAGAGAGAGAGAGAGAAAGAGAGAGAGAAGGAACAAAAGCAGGGGCAGTGGGAAAGGAGAAGCAGGCTTCCTACTGAGCAGGGAGTCCAACATGGGGCTCCACCCCAGGACCCTGAGATCATGACCTGAGCCAAAGGCAGATGCTTAATGACTGAACCACCCAAGTGCCCCAGTCCCTTTCTTTTTTTTTTTTTAAAGATTTTATTTATTTATTTAACAGAGAGAGATAACAAGTAGGCAGGGAGGCCGGCAGAGAGAAGGGGAAGCAGGCTCCCCGCTGGGCAGAGAGCCCAATGCGAGGCTCGATCCCAGGATCCTGAGACCATGACCTGAGCCAAAGGCAGAGGCTTAACCCATTGAGCCATCCAGGCGCCCCTGCTGTCCCTTTCTTTTAAAAGTGCTTTTGTGTGGGGCAGCTGGGT
Organism: Mellivora capensis; assembly: GCA_004024625.1. Taxonomy (NCBI): domain Eukaryota; kingdom Metazoa; phylum Chordata; class Mammalia; order Carnivora; family Mustelidae; genus Mellivora; species Mellivora capensis. Next base: position 24,303 of record PISX010013701.1, on the reverse strand, counting down.
GCCTCAGTCGGTTAAGTGTCCAACTCTTGATTCCGGCTGAGGTCATGATTTCAGGGTCGTGAGCTCGAGCCCCATGTCTGGCCCAGTGTGGAGTCTGCTTGAGATTCTCTCCTTCTTCCTCTGCCCAACCCCTCAACTCGTGCATGCTCTCACTCTCGAATCAATAAATAAAATCCAAGAAATAAATAATACAATTGCTTTTGTGGACAAAACCAGGCAAGACAAATGTGTGCTGTTAGAAGTCATCAGGATAGTGGTTACCTTGGGGTAATGGCACTGGGAAGGAAGCACTAGGGGGGTGTGCAGTGCTTGCCAGCTCAGCTGCTTGATTAGGGCAGGTTACACAGAGGTTCAGTCGGTGAAATTCATCAAACTGCATAGTTTTGATAGTTGTGCTTTTCTGTATGTACACTGGCCTTCGATAAACAGTTTTAGAAATTGCTTTTGTGACGATATACAACTTTATCACACTAAGAACAAAAGTGGGACTATGATTAACACAATTAAAATTATCCAGCTGGTCTGAGATTTGAGCTGAGGAGGAAGATGTTCATCAACACCCAGGTGTTTCTCAGTTCGGGTCTGAGCAGCACTTTTGCTGGCCCATCTGGCAGCTGGATGCTAGCCACGCTGGAGAGAGACCCTTAACCATCCAGAGGCAGGCAGCAGATGGATTGCGACCAATCATCTTAGAGCCTCCAGGTGTTTATCGGTAGGATACCTGGCAGGATCTGGAAGCTGGGGCCTTTATAGGTTCTATGTCCCCATGCCAAACATGGGCCTGCTACAAAGTCGTGATCAATCCATGTCCTCTCTCTTCCTCTTACCTGGATTTCAGGTGTGGCAGTCCCAAAATTTCCAAGGCCTTCTGCCAGAGTGGCTATGGTGCCCAATTGAGGGCCAGCAAGGATCACAGAGGCTGGTACAGCTGGGCTGAGAGTGGGAGGGGAAATGAAACCTTTTTCATGGCTCACATGTGCTCAAGCAACTGCAAAGAAGCCACCTGTGGTCAGTTGAAGCCATGGATGGGGGAGAGAGAGGGAGTTTCAGAGGGCTAAGGGAGGTGATTAAAAAAGGCGCATTTCAGGAGGTAAAGATGGGGAGGTTAAACACACACACACACACACACACACACACAGTAGTTAACAATAACATGCAAGGCACCGTGGGGTTGGGGGTGGAGGCAGGCTTCACATGGTAGAGTTGGGAAGGTCGAAGCAAACAGTAGTTCATAACAGGCTACACACCATGGGGCAGAGAAAAGAAACCATGGACTTAGAGCTCTGTGGGGCTGGCAAGCCATGTGACCAGCAGTTCTCTCATCTGTAAAGATGGAACAATAATAGTTCCTTCCTCTTGGGGTTGTTGAGAGGGTGAAATCAGGTGATGCGTGAAAAATGTTCAAATCTTGTAGCTGCTGTTAATAACAATAACAGCATTGGTAATAATATGGTAGGGAGAAGTTTCTGCTTCTGAAAAGAGACTAGTTAGACTGATTCGGAAGCCAATGACAACCAGAAATCTAGAGTGGAGGGGACAAGGACAAGAGAGACCGTCTAGAGACCGTCTGCACAATTGGGGTGCACTTGAACACCTATACAAAATGCTGCATTTAGGAGTGTCTGTGGTTTTTGGGGAGGGAGAGGGCCCATAGCCCACATCAGTTTCTTAAAGGGGTCTATGACCCTTCCCCCACAGTTGTTTAAGAATTACTGATCTAGGGACGCCTGGGTGGCTCAGTTGGTTGGACGACTGCCTTCAGCTCAGGTCATGATCCCGGAGACCCGGGATCGAGTCCCGCATCGGGCTCCCAGCTCCACGGGGAGTCTGCTTCTCCCTCTGACCTTCTCCTTGCTCATGCTCTCACTGCCTCTCTCTCAAATAGATAAATAAAATCTTTAAAAAAAAAAAAAAAGAATTACTGATCTAGGGAAGGTGAAGCAGGTGGGGGAAGAGACCCACAGTCCTCCATGGATGGACAACCCATTTCCATGAAGCTAAGCCGTGGGTTTGGGCAATGGAGAAGAATCTAGAAAGAAGCAAAGGAGAGACTCAGAGAACCTATTGAACTCACAGGGGGGTGGGAGTCGGGTAGGCAGTTGGTTCAGTTATCCACATGGCCTGGAGAAGCTTTGCAGAGGCTATTGGCTGAAGGCCGGCTGAGTGGATGAATGGGCAGGTAGCCCAACCCAGCAGCTAAAGTTGGGGGAAATAATGGGGTAGGAGGTGGAACTAAGACACCTCGACTGTGCATGTGGGGAACTGCAGAGGGATTGAGTGGAGAAATACTTTCTATTTGCTTGGTGTGCTGGGGAAAAACTATCAGCCCACGTGCAGTGTTCTCCACCTGAAATATTTCCGGTTCTGTGGTTAAGGATGTACAAGGCAGGTACTCTGCCACGGGAAGGGAACTTAGCTGTTCTGTAGCTCTCTTAGGGACAATCCAGGGTAGAGTCAGGGTGAACAGAGACCTTGCCATCTAACAGTTGGTGGTTTGTGTCCTGATTTCATTCATACATGCAACAAATATTTCTTGAACATCTACTATGTGCCCAGTGCTCTACTAGGTGCTAGAGATGCGAAAATCATTAAGAGATGGTCCTTGACCTCAAAAGTCTTACATCTGCCTGGGGAAATGGCCCATGACAATGCGGAATGAGAGGTACTGGGGACAAGCACAGGTTGCTATGGGAACAGAGAGGCAGGACACTCATACTTCTCCAAGCTTCTGTCTTCTTATCTGCAAAATGACAATGGTGTTGCTCACTACAAGGAATTTCGTGGCACATTCCAGGCCCCTGTTTGACACACGCCAGGAACTCATTGCAGCCAGGATTAATTAATTGATTCAACAAATATTAATTGGGTACCCTATGTATGCCAGGCACTGCTGTGGATGCTAGAGATTTAGGACTAAACTAAGCAAACAAAACTCCCTGCCTTCGTCAAGATTATATTCTAGAAGGAAGAAAGTAAACAATAAACAAATAAGTAAAATATTTGGTAGGTTAAAGGGTGACGAGTGTCTTGGTGGCAAATAAAGTAGAGATTAAAGGTCAGAAGTGATGAGGGGAGGGGGTTGCATTTTTTTTAATTTTTATTTTTTTATTTATTTGACAGAGATCACAAGTAGGCAGAGAGGCAGGCAGAGAGAGAGAGAGAGAGGAGGAAGCAGGCTCCCCACGGAGCAGAGAGCCTGATGCGGGACTCGATCCCAGGACCCTGAGATCATGACCTGAGCCGAAGGCAGAGGCTTAACCCACTGAGCCACCCAGGCGCCCCTGCAATTTTAGACAGTAGTCGGAAAAAGTCTCACTGGAGAGGAGCTATTTTAGTAAGGATCTGAAAGAGATGTCTGAGGGAAGGATGTTGCAAACAGATCCTCAAATGCAAAGGTACTGAGATGGGAGGGTGAGCTGTAAGTGATAGGCACTGTAAACAGGCCAGTGTGGCTGGAGAGAGGCAGTCAAGGCGAAGGGCACTACCAGATGACATTAAGGGGTCAGGGAAAGGGGCATGGGGGGTGGGGCCTTGGGGGCCAACCTAAGTTTCTCTGGCGTCTACCTAGAGTAAGATGGGAGCTACTGGAGAGGTTTGAGCTGTGCAGAGACAGGCTCTCACATTTTAAGAGGATCACTTGTGCTGAGGATGTCCCATAGAAAGAGGATATGGAGACAAGGATACCAGTTAGAAGGCTCCTGACCTAAACCAGTGGAGATGGTGAAGGCTTGGCAGAGGGAATGAGGAGAGATGTGGAGCATCTGGATATTTGAAGGCAGGATCCACTCAATTTGCTAACAGATCGGAGATGGGGGTAGGTGGGCAAGAGGAAGTCGAGGATGACTCTGAAGGCTTGGCCTGAACCATTAACTGTGATGGGGGAGACCAAGGGACGGGCAGGTTTGAGGAGAAAGACAGAAGTTTGGTTTGAGGTATGTGTTTACAAAGCTCATTGGAAATCCAAACAGCGGGGCTGTGTATGTTGCTGGATATACAAGTCCAAGGTGGCCAGGGTGGGGTGGGGTGGGGGGTGGGGTGGGATCCTGAGGGGAAGGTCCTGATTACAGATATGAACTTAAGACTTCTCTGTATATAATTGCTATTTAAAGCCCCAGGAATGGGTGGGGCAGTGAATGAAGGGAATGAAGAAGCGTGAGGATTGAGCTCAAGGGCCTTCCAACAGCCAGCAAGGGTGGCCTCACCTGCTCTTAATGTGGGGGTTCCAAGGCTAGACTTGGACATTCTGAAAGGTTTTGTGCAAATATTTTCCCAATGTTCTGTCTCCCAGGTCTGAAGAGACAATGCTCACCAAAAATTAAAAAGTGTGCAGAGGAAAAAAAAATCAGTTTGGAAATAGATTGTGTTGCCATTTCTCCCCAAATAATAGGAGAGTCAGGGTCAGGGATGGTAGAGGCATTTCGAGTTTTCCACTTTCTGCCATCAAACCTTTGAGACCAGGTACCCACACAAGAGTTTGCCTGGCTTCCCAGCCCCAAGGGCCATCTCATAAAGCTCTCAGAGCACTGTCTCATGACTGATGCTTTACTTACACATCTTGTCTTCTGGACTGTGGTTCCTACAGTCCATCACAGCACCACGAGGACCCAGCACCAAACAGGCATCAGGAAATGTTAGTAGAACTTGACAGCATCGGGGTGCCTGGGTGGCTCAGTGGCCAAAAGCCTCTGCTTTTGGCTCAGGTCATGATCCCAGGGTCCTGGGATCCAGCCCTGCATCGGGCTCCCTGCTGAGCGGGGAGCTTGCTTACCCCTCTCTTGCTCTACCTGCCTTTCTGCCTACTTGTGATCTCTGTATGTCAAATAAATAAATGAAATCTTAAAAAAAAAAAAGAACTTGACAGCATCATCAGAGAATCCGAGGAGGAACGTCCATCCCTGAAATGTGGGTACATTTCATGTGGGTACTAACTCATCACCAGAGCAGGTATCTGGCAGACCACTTTCTTAGCACCTGCAGTGGAGTGCTGGAAAGATAGAGACAGAGCCTGCACAACTGGACTTTGGGAGGAGATGATCCTCAGGGGCCTGGGTGAGCCATCCTGAGAAACAAGTTCTCTGAGTCAATCCTCGAGTGAGTTCTGGTGGGAAAGTCTCCAGAATATTGGAGATGAGGTTTGAAGCAGGTCCCTCCAAAGGGACCTGCCTCCTTATCTCACCTGGAAAGGTAAGGAGGCCTATCAGTTCAACTGTGCTAGTATTTTATCAAAGGGGTTGGGATGATTCAAAAGACCCTGAACTAGAAATCAACAGACCCTTTTGTTAGATATGAGTGTGTCTTACCCATCATAAAACAGACAGACAGGGACGCCTGGGTGGCTCATTCAGTTGAGCATCCAACTCCTGGTTTCAGTTCAGGTCACGATCTCAGGAGCCTGAGATCAGCCCCGTGTCAGGCTCTGGCTCAATGAGAAGTTGTCTTGAGATTCTCTGTTTCTCCGGTTCCCCCCCCTCACCCGTTCCTCCCCCTGTGCTCTCTCAAACAAACAAATAAACAAACAAAAAACAAACAAACAAAACCCCTCTTAACCCCAGGTTATTCTAGTTCCTGAATTATGTTCCTCCTCCTGTTTATTAGCTAAATCTCTTGAACAACTTGTCTAAACTTGCTAAGCTCTACTTCCTCACCTGCTACTCGTTTCCTAACTCGACCCGTCTCTAAAATAAGGCTTTCCTTCCAGGCCCTTCCAGATGATCTCATCTAGTCTGATGACCTCAGGTACCACCCCTATGCTGACATTCCCCTGAACTCCAAACCCATATATCCAAATATATATATACATATATGTGTGTGTGTGTATACATATATATATCCAAAATGTCTACTAGACATCTTGACTTGGCTAACCTCAGAGTTAATGTACAGAGCTGAACTCATCATCTTTCCCCCGCACCAGGTCACCTCCAAGAGTTCCCTGCCTTTGTGAATGACATCTTCATCCATATCCTTGATCTGCCCTTCTCCCTTTCTCTTACATGTATAGTCAATTGTTGACACATCAGCCATCTGTCCTGAACATCCCTCAAATGCATACACTTCTCTTTGTCTTCATGGTTTTTCGGATCAGAACCATTCTCACTATCATTTTTGCCTGGATGGCAATATCAACCTTCTTACTCGTGGCTTAATAAGTCTCTAATCTTGACTACTTCAAATCCATTTCTTAATATTGTAGGTAATAGTTCCTAAAATGCATATTGACCATGAATCTCTATTGCCTAAAACTCATCAGTGGTTCCCTATCTCTCTCGGGATAAATTCCAAACTCCTTAACCAACACAAAACACCCTGCATGAGTTAGGCTTTGCTTAACCCTCCAGTCTCATCTCTCACCACCCTGCCCTACTCTGCCCCTCAGCCATCCTGAATTGCTAAAACCTCCCCCAGTGAACCATACTCTGCCCAATTTCCAAGTCTTTGCTCATCTGATGTTCCTCAACCTCCAGTGCTCATCTCCACTTGCCTTCTTTATCCTCCCTAACCTTCACCTGGCCAACTTCTGATCCCACCTTCGGGCCTCCCTTTAGATGTCATCTCCACTGAGAAGCCTTGCCTGTCTCTTCAATTCTGGGATGACAGCTCCTCTAAAGGGCTCCCACAGCAAACATACTGTTTTATCCCCAGTGCACTTGTCACAGTAGATGGCAATTACTTGTCCTCTTGTCTGTCCCACTTACCAGGCCCTTGAGGGCCGGGACCACATCTGTCAAGTTCATGGCTAAATCCCTAGCCCTAGGCAGAATACCTGACTTATAGTTGGAGTGTGTGTCTGTGTGAAAGAGAGAGGGAGAGAGAGAAATCCAGTGAAGGGGTAGATGCCAAGAAAATCCTAGGGAGTGAGAAACAAATAATTACAGGTCTTGGCAAACTCTCAGAGGTTGTAGCATTAATAGGACGTGGAGGACAGGATCAACTCAAGAGGTTCCCAGGCTTTGAGCCTATACAACTGGAAGCAGGTGAAGCTAGTTCACCAAGCAGTGACCATAGAAGGGAAAGGTAAGTTCAGGGAAGAGTTGAACTTAGGGGCATGGGACTAGGGGGGCCATCAAGCAGACATATACAATAGGCAGATGGGTAGATTTTTCTGTAGCTCCAAACAGAAGTCAAGACGAGAGACTCCCATTTGAGAGGCTATCTACAGAACTCAATATGGAATCTGTAAAACTTCCAGGAGGAGGGTAGAGAGAGAAGAGATTGATGGCAGAAGCCTTGGGGATGTTTTCAAAGTGCTGGGAGATGAAGAAGAGAGCAAAGAATGGCATTTGCAGAGGTAGGAGGAAAACCAAGAGAGTTCGTGGTCATTGGAGCCAAACGGAATGGGCCCAGAGAATGTGCCCATCCACATCACTGAGTGCTGCAAGGAGGTAGAGGAGAATAAGTTTATTCTATTTTGAAAGTAAGAAGTCTCTGATTAGAATGGAAGTCAGATCAACAGTATTTAAGGGATGGGAAATAAGACAGAGAGCAAATTTGATTTGGGGGGACGCTTGGGTGGCTCATTCGACTAAGCATCCCACTCTTGATTTCAGCTCAGATCATGATCTCAGGGTTGGTCGTGGGATTGAACCTTGCATTGGGCTCTGTGCTCAGAGCACAGAGTGGGGAGTCCGCTCAAGACTCTTTCTCTGCCTCTCCCTCTGCCCCTCCTCCCCCCCCATGCACACTCACTCACTCTCTCGCTCATAAACAAATAAATCTTTAAAAAAAAAAGCAAACAAACAAACAAACAAAAAAACCATGGGGCACCTGGGTGGCTCAGTCATTAAGCATCTGCATCTGGCTCAGGTCACGATTCCAGGGTCCTGGGATCGAGCCCTACTCCGGGTCCCTGGTCAGGGAGAAGCCTACTTCTCCCTCTCTCACTCCCTCTGCTTGGGTTCCCTCTCTCGCTGTGTCTCTGTCAAATAAATAAATAAAATCTTTAAAAAAAAAAGCAAATAAAAAAAACGATTTGGGCTAAGCTGTCACCTGCTGATTATTAAGCCAGCCTACCACTTATGTTTCATTTTTTTTTTAGAAAGTCATGCTGGGTCAGCTTGGGGTTTCTCTCATTCCCAGAATTTTCCAGTATCTCCTGGAGCCCCAGTTTCTGCCTCTTTGGCTCTCCACACCTGCTGTTCTTGGGTTGGAGGCAGCTGGACCTGAGCAGGCACAAGACATCTCAACAGGCACACCCTGTGAGAGGGAATGTCGGATAGAGCCACCGACACAGCTTCTCCCTGCTGTCCCCTTGTGACAGTCTGCATCTTGACAGTCTTTTCCAGTGATCCGCCATGATAAAAGATGCTTCTGAAACACTTGCTATGGGCTCCACGGGCCTCCTGACTAACTTGCTTGTCTCTAGGGCCAGCTCTGCCAGACTGTCCCCACTCTGCTGTCCCTGGTCATTCTCACATCCACTCACCCTGAAATGGCTCCACAGTCACTGGGAGAGGCCTCACCACCTTTCCAGCCTCTTCCCCACGTGTGTTTCACCTGTACCCTTTGCTTCCTTCTGACCACAGCTACTCTCATGCCTATCACTCTCTACCTCCTCGTGGCTTATTCTTGCTGCAGCACCTTCCCTTCTATTCCACAGGCCAATCCCTCCTTGTCTTTCAGGAATGGCGTCCAACTGGACACCTTTCCTCATATTGTCCCCATGACAGCAACTGGTGGCTGGCCCCTTCTTCTCTGTTCTTTCCTGTATCTTATGGTAACAGTTGGGGAATATGTCTGTTTCATTATCAGACTAGGAAGTCCTCCAAAATGAGGATTAGGTCTTACTAATATCTATACTCTCAAGGTGTAGTGAGTTCCTATCTACCACCTAGTCCCCACTCCTTCATTCCTCATTCCTCATTCCTCAATATTGGTTGAATGCATAAATGTCCTCATCACAGAATGGATGTCTTCTGGCAGGAAGATAAAAGGAAGTACGTGGAAGTGGGCTCTCCCCCTCGCCCTGAGCCACATGGCCAGGCTCCTACATTCTTGTTGCTGTCCTATCATTCCATGGCTCAAGGGTTGCCACTTTTCCTGTTCTTTTCTTTTTATTCCACAAATGTCAACTTTGCTGTTTAATTACAGTGGCCAGAGGATGTTTCCGGTTGTTACTGGAATTGCTAATCTGAGTCTCCTTTCTGGGGTGTCCAAACCTCAAAAGGGCAGCAGGTCCTCAGACAAGGTGCTACAGGCGGGGAGGACTTCCAGAAGCTACTGCTGCCCAAGAATTGGCAGAGTTGAGACTGTGCCAGCATCCAGGGTCAAAATGCTGGGAAGGGCATCCAGGTGTCCTAATATCAGGGGTCCAGAGCTGCGGCCAAAGGGTGACAGGCCTTGAAGAGTACATAGGAGTCAGGTGTAGATTAGGACTGAGTATTACCCAGAGCTCCTGGTCTCAAGCAACCCATTGGAGTTTAATTGAGTAAAAGGGGGAATTCACTTAAAGGTACAGGAACAGGAGTGAAATAAGGCCTGAGGAGATAGTAGGAACCAAAGCTCTGAACTCCATCAAGGCCTTCTCTTCTCCTCCTCCTCCTTCCCCAGTTTTCTCTGGCCCACCGGGGCAGCTCCCCAGTGTATATACTGTAGATCCATCCACAGAACTGAAACCAAACCACTCTCTCCTTCCCAGCTCCAAAGTCTCAAGGAAGTTGATCCGAGTGACTCATCTTGAGTCAGCCTGGCCCAAACAACTGTAGCTGGAGGGACAGCAGCATATTTGTACATATGTGTACAATGTGCAGAAGGGACAGTTCCCTGAAAAGCAGAGCTTGTTTAGACAACCTTCTCGGTGTTCAGCTCTGGAAGCTAAGAGTTGGGCCAAGGTGATAAGAACAATCCTAACAGATTCAGAAGCAAATGAATGCAGGCTGGCTCTTGGGTGACAACCTAGAGCAGGTGGCATGAGGTCTGGTCCTTCCAAAGAGCCCCATCTCAAAAGGTAGTGTGGAAACAAGGGCTTCTGAGTGCACATACGTTTTGGAGATGTTGCATGCCATGTCCTTCTCTTTAAGATTGACATATGTATTAGCGTATTCACAAATCTGAGAAGTCCTATGGGAAAAGACCTGTTTTGCTTTAAATCATAGGAATACGTGTGTGTATGGAGCCCTTCTTTTACTGGAATATCTATAAATCATCCACCTTTCAGAGCGCATACTTTGGAAACAGGCCTACAACATCAGCTGTCATCTGTTAGTTATTTTTATAGGGGCTGGGACGGTCCATGAGTGAGCAGCCTTGATTTAAAGAGAGTTTTCCCAAGCCTCATTTATTTGCCTATGACCTTCCTGGAGTTTGTCTTATATGTTCCCTCTGCGATATTATTTGATATTTTTATTTAAATCAATCAACCAACTTTTAATTTTTTTTATCTTTAAAAGATTTTATTTATTTTTTTTATTTGAGAGAGAGAGCAAGTGTGAGAGAGAGAGAACACAAATGGGGTGAGAGGCAGAAGGAGAAGCAGACTTTCCACTGAGTAGGGAGCCTAATGCAGAGCTTGATGTGGGGCTTGATCTCTGGGCTCTGGGATCATGACCCAAGCTGAAGGCAGATGCTTAGCCAACTGAACCACCCAGGCACCCCTCAATAAACCAATTTTTTTTAAAAGATTTTATTTATTTATTTGCCAGGGAGAGAGAGAGAGTACGCAAAGCAGGGAGAGCAGTAGGCAGAGGCAGAGGCAGAAGCAGGCTCCCTGCTAAGCAAGGAGCCCGATTCAGGACTCAATCCCAGGACCCTGGGACCATGATCTGAGCTGAAGGCAGATGCTTAACCAACTGAGCCACCCAAGTGTCCCAATTAACCAACTTTTTAAAAGCCTCATTCTAAACAGTTATATCCTTAAAATCATGGATCTGATGTGGTGGCTAAATATTTTTATCTCATACACATGGAAATATACATATAACAAAGTAAAAGTATTTGTCTATGCACTATCTATAATTTTCTCAAGTGCTAGGGGACACTGGTATGAGGTGTTAGGGATCAGAGTGGCCATGTGAGCTTGGGTAAGTAAATCAGCCTCTGTGTACTGCCAGCCATCCATGCTGGCAGAGAAATTCAGCCTATGATAAGATGCCTGTACACCTCCAGGTTTGGGCATGGGACCACACTTGCTATGCCATTTTGGAGTCTGTGATCTGTTTCTATGCCTACCCAGATCTTCCTTGGGGGAACCTGGAAATTAAATGCAGATTCTCCTTGGTCTTTGGGGACTGGCAGTAAAGCAGTACTAGGAGGCCCTGTTATTCCCTAAGGCAGTCCTTGAATTCTCTTGGCCTAACTGCAACAAACAGATAGAATCAAAATGCCTTACCTGGTGGCCTGGGATTGATCCTGAGATGGGAAGCCTACCTAAAGACACCTAGCAAGGTGAAACTGGTTCTGGCAGATTGCTTGAGAGAAAGAACAAAGCTTTGGAGTCAGGGAAACCTGAGTTTAAATCCAAAATTCAGTACCTACTAGCTGTGTGTTCTCAAGAAACTTTTTTTTTTTCTTGGTAGTCAAATAAAATTCCACCATTATCATCATTGTCCAGAGAAGAAAACTGGGGCTCAGAGAAGTTAATCAACCTGCCTGAGGTTATACAGCTAATAAATGGCAGAGCAGAATTCACAACTAGACTGGCTTGCCTTCCATGTGTGTGCTCCTGACCCCTGCTTTCATTCATGACTGATGGCATGTCTCTTCTGTAGAATCTGTTGCTGGGTGTTGGAGATGAAGCATCAACAAAGAGAAACCTTGGTTCAGTAGGGGAGATAGACATAAAATCACTCATTACCCCCTTGAGTAACTTAATAACAATTGTGATAAGTATTACAAAGAAAAAGACACTAGGAGGGGCACTTGATCTGGGTAAAGAAAAAGGGAGTTAGAGAATGTGGGAGGGGGGATCACTTTGAGAAAGTGATATTAAAGTTGAACTTTGAAGAATTAACTCCAAAGTGCTCACCACTAGATGTGATAAGAGACGATTTCAACGGTCCATGGATGTACACTTTTTGTATTTATCTGTGAACAATTTCATAGACATTATTATTTCATAGATATTATTTAGGAGGAAGCAAAGTAAAGAGGGGGATCAATTAAAATATTAAGTATAATAGTGGAAGTGGTTAATAGATTTGGCAAAATTCACAAAGGTCACACTTGAATGAAGCAGGTTATATAGCAGGCCCTTGGTGGCTACTTTAAGAATTCTGAGCTTTATACCAGCGTGATGGGAAGTATTGTGGGAAGGGGATAAGTTAGATCTGCAAGTTGAAAAGTTCACTACGGAAAAAAAAAAAAGAAAAAGAAAAAGAAAAGTTCACTTTGGCTACTGTTGGCTAGCAGCTTGTGAGAAGGCCACACTGCAAGCAGGGACCCTTGTTAGGAGTATATATTATGATAATCCAAGCAAGAGATAATGCAGATTTTGACAAATGTGTGGACAGAAGAGGTAGATGGGTTTAAGAGATGCAATCAGCTGGACTAATGAGAAAGGAAGGAGGAAGATGCCCAGGGTGGAGCTTTTCTAGCTAGGTGGAGGAAGATGGGGAATTCAGCCCTGGAGAAGCTTGTGAGGTATCCACTTGTAGACGCCAGGCAGGAGGTTGTAGGTCACTTATCCCTGACACAGTGTAATAAAATAGTCCCACAGAGCTACCTGTAGATTCAGAGCAGAGAACACAGTAGGAGCTCTATAAAGGGCAGTTCTTTGTCCTATTCATCTCACTTCTGCCCCATAGCGTGCTAAGGATACAGCCATGGACCGTGCCAGGTTCTGTTTACCCTGAGGTCTCATTCCATTTGGCCTTTTGTATCACCCCCTTTTTCAGCACAATTCCTGGCTCACAGTAGATGCTCAATGTTTGTGGAATGAACGAATGAAGTCAGCACTCCCGTGACCCAGGACTACATGTACCCGGCTGAAAACTGGAGCTAAACCAGACCTTTGGTTGGTTAAAACATTAAAATAAATTTTAAGAAGTGGAGAGAGGGACGCCTGGGTGGCTCAGTTGGTTAAGCAGCTGCCTTCGGCTCAGGTCCTGATCCCAGCGTCCTGGGATCGAGTCCCGCATTGGGCTCCTTGCTCAGCAGGGAGCCGCTTCTCCCTCTGCCTTTGCCTGCCACTCTGTCTGCCTGTGCTCTCTCCCTCTCTCTCTGACAAATAAAAGAAGAAAAAAAAAAAGTGGAGAGAAACCATCCAGAATGTTGGAAGGCCTGGACAAAGACTAGGAGGGCGCTCCTGCCTCCAGGTGGCCTAAAGGTCCGTTTAGCGAGCGAAAAGGAGCTGGTGACAGGTCTGGGGTTTCTGCGGCCAAGGTATTTTCAGCGGCAAAGAGATGCAAAAGCGGGACAGCAGCACAACCCCGGGCTGCCGCAGTCCCGCCGCGGCCTTTAAAGGCCCACCACGTGGCCGCGCTGCCGGCCGGGGTCCGGGGGCGGTGTCCCGGCTGCGCCTGCGCACTGCCTGGCAGAGGAGTACGAGTTCCGAGAAAAGGCGCCGGGAGAGGAAGGCAGGATTGCTCTGGGTGGGCGAACATGGGAGGAGTCGGCTCCTTATGCAAATCACAGCGGCTCGCATGGACTGGGGGGCGGGGCTTGCGATGCAAAGTCGGTCCCCCTTTGGAAGTGTGAGGTGGGCGGGCCCCGCAACCCTCGGCCTCTTTCCGCGAGTCCCTGACGTCGCCGACGTCTCGTTTAAAAGCGGCCGCGCAGGCGCAGTGAGCCGAAATGCGAACTTAGGCTGTTACACAACTGCTGCGGTCCGCTCTCGCCGCCCGCCCGGCAGTCAGTCAGCGTCGCCGCCGCTGTCGCCGTCTCAGCCTTTCCGGGACTCTCAGGCCCGCAGCCGCCGCCGCTTACCCGCGCCTCCGGAAGCTTCCGGGAGCCCCCGTCCGTCCGCACAGGCCGGTCCCCACCGTCTGCGCCTCCTCGGGGCCCCTTGCCGCCTGCCGCGCTCGCAGCTCCGGCCGACATGAGTGGGGACCATCTCCACAACGATTCCCAGGTACGGGTCGGCCGAGTCCTCCCGGCGCCCCAGCCCCGCCCCGGCCCTCCGCGACCCCCGGCGCAGGCCCCAGCCCCGGCCCGGCCGCTTTGACAGGCCGGAGCCCCCGGCCAGAGGCGGCCGGCCGGGGGAGCTGAGCGCCCTAGGCCTCGGGCGAAAGCCTCGGAGTTACGCACGGGATGGTTGCCCCTTACGGCCGTTCCCGGTGCTCCCTTATCCCCCGGGCTCAGGGTGGGCTAGGCCCCCGGCCCCGCGCGCTCGCCTCCCGCGGGGTGAGAGGAGCCTGTTTGTTCATATTCCCTCGTTTTCTCTCTCCAGATTGAAGCGGATTTCCGATTGAATGGTGAGTGTGCCCCCCGCCCCGACCCCGGGTCCCCCAGCTGCCGGCCGCCTACCCCGCGCCCGGCCGAAGCCGGGCAGAGGACAGACATGGCGTCCCAGAGACTAAGTCCCGGCTCCTCGCTCACCGGCCCCATTGTTCCCATCGGGCCGCCTCTGGATCCCCTTTCCGGGCACCCCAGCCCCCCCAGATCGCGGCCATCCCAAGAGGGGGCAACGGAGACCCGGCGTCGCCCGCCGCCGGGCTTCGGGCAGCCTTTCCCGGCCCGGATTCCTCCCGGGAAAGTCGCCTTGTCGACAGTCGGGACTTAGTCTCTGCGCCATTTTCTTTTTCTCTCTCTCCTTTCTGTGCCTGTGTCTCTTTCTCTCCCTCCCTCGGCTCCTTCCTTGAGCTGCCCAGAAAGAGCTTTCTGCAGAGCAAAGCCGTATAAATCACAGACCTCACCAGAGAGGGAAGGGTGGGAGACGGGATTGTTACTATTTTTCCCAAGGAGAACTTTATTTTGGGGGTTATTCCCTTTCTGCTTCTTGTTTGTTTCCTTTTCTGTTTTCCAGAATGAAAGATACCCCTCGGCAACTGTTGATTTGTGGGGGTGGGGGGGGGGTGGGGAGTGGGGGTGTAAGATGTTTATGATGGGGATTATGGCTCTAAAACTAAAGTCACCCTTTGTGGAGTTTATCATATTTTGAGGTTGTTTTTCCCAAGTTGTGTTCTTTGCCAAGGTAGTAGTAGTACCTTCCTTCAGAAAGTTTGCAAGTTCTCTGTGGGCCCTCCAATGTAAATGTTTGACTCGGGCATATAGATTAAAAAAAAAAAATTAAAAGTATTCCTGATTAGAAGTTTTCATGGTGGCTGAGGTTCCTAATGCACTGTTTTGTTTGTTTGTTTTTGTTTTTTTTTTAAACGGCGGCTTAGTGTACTTGTCAGGAGGAAAGGTTGTTGAGCCTCTCATCTGGACCTGGTGTATTGGCCTTTTCTTTTGGGCTGTGGGGAAGAAAAAAAAAGATTTTATTTATTGAAACAGTAGCCAGCACCCACCCCTGTTTCCTGTTCTTTTTTAGAAGCCGCTGTTTTTCAGGAATCAAGAGCTAGCTTGCTTTTCCCAGATCTTTACGTTTTTGACCCCTCTTCAGCCAAATTAAGGCATTTATTCTTTGAGTATTTCCACTTCAGTTATTCAGTGAAGATTCCCCTAATAAAAAGACCACCCTGTGGGCTTTTCAGCAGTCTTTTTGAAGGAGAAGGTATCCTCTGTAGTGTGCTGGGAATTCCCACTGATTCTGATGGTACATAATCCTGCTCAATTGAATTCGGGTTCCGGGAACCTCTCCAATGGGAGAAGCTGATGAGTAGGTTTTCTGATGTTGTAATCAGCAGTCCATCGTGTTAGCCTGCTCTACTGAGAGCAGCCCTGTGTTCAGATTTGTAGTGGGGCATCTAACAAGAGATGTGACTCTGCTAGGAAGAATTGTGGTTAAAGTGTAACATTTCTTGAGCACCTAATATGTGCCAAACCGTGTGTAGTGCTAGAGCCGAACCTTTGGTCACAATGCTTCTCACCCTCAATCTAGTCTATTGGGAGGGACATAAATTAGTTAATTATAAGGTAGGTGCTGAGGTGTATGTACACCCAAAATGCTTTGAGAAACTAGGGGACTTAATTTTGTCTGCGGGTGGGGAAATTTCTCAGAGGAGGTGACTTATGAGGCGAGTGTTGTGCAAGACTAGGTGCTTAGTGTCAGGAGTTGGAGTATTTCTTAACTGTGTTTAGCTAACCTGTCAGGATTTTAAAAGGGTGATGAGTCCCCTGCAGTTGAGAAAACTGCAAAAAGTAATAGATGTTTCTTTGGGACGTGGGAGCAAAGAAAGGATGTGGCAGATGAGGATGTAAAGAGTCCTTTTGACCTCTCTTGGAGAAAGGTAGGAGCTTCACCCAGGAAAAGTGTTCTTTTGACTTTAAGATTCAGCTGAGTCGGTCGTGTATTTAGTAAGGAAAAAAAGTTTAGTCCCTTCTCTTCAGAAAGTTAATCTCCATGGTTCTCACTTAAATTATGCAAAGGAATTATTGAATATGTGATGATTGTAGGCTGGGTAAATTATTGATCTTTGATGCCTTTTTTTTTTTTTTTTAAGATTTTATTTATTTATTTTTGAGAGAGAGGCAGTGAGAGAGCATGAGCGAGGAGAAGGTCAGAGGGAGAAGCAGACTCCCTGTGGAGCTGGGAGCCTGATGCGGGACTCGATCCCGGGTCTCCGGGATCATGACCTGAGCCGAAGGCAGTCGTCCAACCAACTGAGCCACCCAGGCGTCCCTTTGATGCCATTTTTATAGAAACCGAAGTAAACTGAGTATGTTGACTTTTAAAATGTGATCATTTGTAATTGCAGTAATTGTTAATATTTATTGAATACTTAGTGTCTGCCTGGCGCAATCTCCTGGTCTTTCCATGGGTCGCCTAATTTGATTTAATCCTCGAAGGACCCTATGAGTTAAGTACTATTATCTCTATTTTATAGATGAGGAAACTGAGGCTTAGGTATGTTTATTAGCTTGTTCACAGGCAGGTGAGTCTGGCATTCCAAAGCTCCCAAGCTTAGCAGTATGAGAAAATTAAAAGCTACACATCTCTACTTTCTTACAAAGCTGATAAATATGAGAGGGAAGGATTTGTTTGTTATTTGCTTACTTTTTTTTTTTTAAAGATTTTATTTATTTATTTATTTGACAGAGATCACAAGTAGGCAGAGAGGCAGGCAGAGAGAGAGGAGGGAGCAAGCTCCCCACTAAGCAGAGAGCCGGATGCGGGGCTCGATCCCAGAACCCCGGGATCATGACCGGAGCCAAAGACAGAGGCTTTAACCCGCTGAGCTACCCGGGCGCCCCGTTATTTGCTTACTTTTTAACTAAAGTTACTCCTTCAAGAGAAAAAGCACTTTTAACTGCCTCTCCACCATCCTAAGTGTCTGACACTGGAGTAATGATCTTTGTAAATATTGTCTAGAAGAAAGATGTAGTGTTAGTAACTATGTGCTTGCTCTATTAACTAATACCCTGGTAACCAGTGATTGATATATGTAACTATGAAAGACAGTTTTTAAAAAATAAAAATCAGTATTTAATGAAACTCGGACATGTCATTATTGATCTTTGTATTAAGAGTTTGTTTAAGCATGATCTTAAGTGGACTTAACCCAACTTACAGATTAACTGTGCAAGTTCATATATACAGTCATCCCTCATTCTGCCTGCCCTCATCCCTTAAGATCTAAAAGACTTTTTGCGCTTTGGAGCTCATTCTTACAGCAATTAAAACTGTTGCTCTTTGTTTGGAATTTAGAACGTTCTGACCCATACTCAACTGCTAGGAAAAATCTGTAACTTGTGAAGTGCATTTGTATTTAAAGTATTGATGGTGAGCTCGGAGTTTCAGGAGCAAAAACCGTACATAATCTTTTACCTACCTCTTTCCTTTCTAAGTGTTGGTAGCACTAACCATAGTGGGGCTGAGTCATTATTACAGTACTGTGCAGACTGCCGAGCTATCTGTGGAGTTGATAATGGTAACGTCGTGTTGGGGTTTAGTGATCTTTCTGCTGTTTCAAGGACTTAAAGTTTTTGCCTCTCTACTGTGGATTTGTGGGGTTCCTCCCTCCCTGGGATGAGCAAAGTATAAGGCTTAATTAAATTAGTGACTAGTTAGTCTAAGTAATGTTATATGGGATCATAGTTTGAAATCCTGTTGTTTTGATTCTGGTTAGCTTAATGGATTCAGATTGTATGGAGGAATTAAATATAAATTGTTTCTGATGGTAACAAATAGTTGTATTTCTGTGCGTTAGTTGCAGTTTGAGGTGGGAAGATTGATGATGTGGCTATCTGGAAATTCCCATCACATTTTTAAAACTGTAGGGGCGCCTGGGTGGCTCAGTGGGTTAAGCCTCTGCCTTCAGCTCAGGTCATGATCCCAGGGTCCTGGGATCGAGCCCTGCTTGGGGCTCTCTGCTCAGCAGGGAGCCTGCTTCCCTCTCTCTCTCTGCCTGCCTCTCTGCCTACTTGTGATCTCTGTCTGTCAAATAAATAAATAAATCTTTAAAAAAAAAAACAAAACTGTAAACTGATGGTACCTTGAAATGAAATCTGGCACATCTTCCTGCCCAATCCAGAAACACTTAAAACATTGGGCTCTGGTGTTTCCTTTCCTTCTACAACCAAACTCCTTCGGGCACCTTTTCAGAATTAGTGACTGCTGTGGACTCTTTATACTACACTTAGACATGAAACAAAGTTGCTTGTCAACATGTGCTTTTTAGATTACTAGCATATCAGAGCTCTCAAACAGATTTTAGATTCTGATGTTTCTGGTAAAACTAGAATATCCAGGAGTAATTAAAGAAACAGAAATACCTCATAGTTTGAAAGGTGGAAACTAGGTGATACTGATGTCTCCAGATCATAACTTTTCTTTGGTAAGTAGATAAAATGGAAAGTAGAAATCCAGAGTCAGTCCCCAAATCTCATTTTTAACCAATAGCAGCAAAAAAAAAAAAAAGAATTGTCTGGCTTTTTCCTTTAACAAACATCAGCATAAAAATGAGGAATTGTGAGTTTGAAAGAGTGATTCATTAATTTGTTCTGGGTCTTAGTAAATTGGTATCCATTCATACAATATACACGAGCCAGGGATTCCTAACATTTCTTAAATCTTATATTCCAAAATTAGGCCATTGGGATTTTTTGTTAGTTTTTGCACCCGTCCCTCATGCTGAAAAGAAACAGTCAGCCTTTTAAATCTAAATGTTTGAGAAAGGTTTGTGTGTATATTAGTTATAGTAACAGTTATTCTTTACTGGTAAGGGTATGGGAAGCAATTCTTTTGTACTTTATGAATAGGTTTCATTTTAGGAGCCTTTGAATTATAATGAAATTGTGTGTATTATTTCATATTAGTTGGGTATGAATGCATATATATGTTATGGGTCTTTAACAAAATTTTGCTGTACTTGCAGTACAAAATAAAACTAATTTTCTTGAAACCCAAAGTTCTTACCCCAGAAGTATGTTTTTGTGAGGGGTTTCATACTTACCATATGAAACTCTGTTGAAAAGTTCTGGCTTTATTTGGAAAAATGAATTAAAATGTAATTGGTTACTTTTGAATGAGGCTATGGAAATGCTTTAAATGAATATTTGATGTGGGATCCCGAGATTTTAAAAAAAAAGCCCTTTTGAAAGAATGTTAAAATATAGTCAATTCATTGCATTTGTATGTGGGAGAGTCAGTTGAGTGACTTTTCTGTGTCCTGTGGTTTAGATAATCTCCTTAATTATTTTGAACATTGACTTTGCATAATAAGGGCATTTGGGCAAACCGATGAGAATATGGCTTCTTAAGGTAAAAAGGTTGGGATGGGAGAAGTTCCTAACTGGCCTTTAAGAAGTGAATGAGGTATTGTGTTTAAAAGGAAGTTTTCAGATTGTGTTTGAACTTTGAGTAGTAAGAGTTGGAACAAGTCTTTTCTCTGTATTTCCATGCCTTGTAAATGAATTTTGAGATACAGCTTTCCTTTCTGTGGCTCCAGGCCAGTTACTGATGTAGGAAATCTAACGAGGCAAAGAATAATTAGCATTTCACCAGCCCCTGCCCTTCCCTCGACAACCTGCCTATCTATACGTGTGTGTTGTGTGCTCTGAGTTGATAGCACCAATGTCTGGGTACTGTAGAGGGGGATAAAGATTGGGGGGAGGAAGGGCGGGTATCTTGGTAGCCTAGGCTTTATTATTAAGTGGGAAGAAGCTTGTAAAATATATTAAATATTAATGGTATTTTTGGTAGGGCTATAGGAAATGATAGTTTGCTGAAATTGTTAAACAAATGGATATTGTTTAATATGATTTTTATTCTTTATGTTCAAGAAAGAGTTAAGTATTTTTCATACTGGGAGAGAAGTGATTTTACTGATTATCTCAAGTATATCTTTATAGTTCGTAATACCATCAAGCTAGAACCCTATTTATCTACCTTTATCTGTCATTTATTTAGTCTCTAAATTTTAGTAGAGAAAGAAACTAAGGGAGAAAGACAACTTAAGTTTTAAATTTCTTTTTTGGATGGTATTCATTTTCAATTTGTTGGCTTAAGTTTTTATATCTATTCAGTTATCTCCCTGCTGCCTTTACCTTTGTGTACTGTTACTGAGAATTTTCCTGAAATTTATAGTAGATATTTTTATTTACATCTCCCTCATGCCCTCTCCATTAGATTTAGGGTAAAGATGTATCTCTACCAGGCTGTAAAGTCCCCTCTGAGTCTTTGAAGTTAACTTTGTTTCTGTAGACTTAAGGACCCAGAGAACTCCCATTCATTAGCATTCCTGAGATACACCTAGATAGGCTCCAACAAAAGGTGTTAAAGCAGTCAGTATTATGGGGGGTCTTTAATTCTCTTGGTGTTTCTTGTTGAGAACAAGTTTCATAGGTCCCTGGGTATTCTGACATTTTCCTATGTTTTTAAGAACAAAAATCTGCCAACTCTTGGACTCAGTATTCTTTGTATCTTTTCTTAGCACAGTCTAGCAAAGATAGATGCCTGGGATCTTTTCTTGGAGGAGATATCCTTGGCTGTTTGGAGTTTATCCACCCCCCACCCCAGATGTTTTAAGTGAAGGTTAGTCCTATGATACAGTACACTAGAAATGCACTCTTTTGCCACTTCTTAAAAGTCCATGTTTTAATCTTGTTGCTGTATATGAATGCCCAGATTTATAAAGGTTTATAAGCAGAATATCGGTTGGGCAGAAGATGTAAATCTAGCAGGTTTCAGGATCAGTAAATTAGGGGATCTCATTGGCTAAGACCTCTTACTTTATCCAATTCTTATAAGGTAGCCTCTTCATTTGTACTCTGCTACCTGATCTCTTGCTACAGAGTAGAAGGGGAAGTGGGAGGAAAGGAACAAATTTTGAGAGCTTAGTAGACATCACATTTTTGTATTCATTAAATCTAAATTTAATGGGATTAGTACAGATTGCACAGGTTTATGGGTGAATCTGAGACCAAGAAAGGAAAACTTTGCCATTTATACCTTCTCAGCTCCCCTTTTTGGTAGCATACTGCCTGGTCTAGATTCCAGAAATCCCAGATTGTAATTGGTAAGCTTCTCGTGAGAGATGTCACAGCCTGCCCTTAATTATGTGCTGGTAGAGATAGTTAAGACCCCTGGCATCTGGGGATCTAGGTCTTAAAAGAGATGCTTTGGAGTTAAGGCTGAAACCAGATTGATATTAAAGGGTAAAAGTGATGAAGAGGGAGGCTGTGGGAAGATAATGATCTTGAGCAGCTGTGGTAAGTAGAAAATTGGAGTAGAAAAATCTAAATAAGTCCCTATTCTTAGTATGAAACTTAACCCTGGCTGTTAAAGCTTGTTTTGTCATGTATAGATGGGGATGATATTTCTATGCTTCACAAACTATTGAAATTTAATTAAGTATATAGAGAGCTTTTTTTTTTTTTTTTTAAGATTGTATTTATTTGACATCACAAGTAGGCAGAGAGAGAGGAGGAAGCAGGCTCCCCAACGAGCAGAGAGCCCAATTCGACCTCTGTCCCAGGACCCTGTGACTATGACCCAAGCCAAAGGCAGAGGCTTAACCCACTGAGCCACCCAGGTTCCCCTATAGAGAGCCTCTTTGCCTACATTTTAAAATTTAAACTTCGGTCAGATAGCTTCTGTTCGGAAATGGATCTTTTTTTAAAAGATTTTATTTATTTATTTCACAAAGAGAGAGATCACAAGTAGGCAGAGAGGCAGGCAGAGAGACAGGAGGGGAAGCAGGCTTCCCGCCAAGCAGAGAGCCCGACACGGGACTCGATCCCAGGACTCCGGGATCATGACCCCAGCCAAAGGCAGAGGCCTAACCCACTGAGCCACCTAGGCGCCCTGGATCTTTATTTTGAATGTTAGGATTCAGGTACTGATGTTGGTGGCTCCTTCCTTCACTAGTATTCCTGATAACGTTTTAAATCTTCTGACAGTTACATAGTGAACGGTAGCATATAACTAGAGTTGGTTGAGTCTTTACCTCCATAAACTTCACAACCATACACTGATCTCTTCTGATTATTAAACACTACTATAAAAGGAAAGGTGGTATATCTGTATCTAGGTTTAGGCTAAGTAGGAGCCAAACGTGTACCTGGTTCCTACTTTTCTAAGAATAAGACAAGATTGTTATTGCTGAAAGAGATTCTTTTTCAGAGGGGATGGGCTTAGAAATGAAGAAACTATATTGCTGTGGCTAATTTCTCAGCCTTTTAATAGAACTATGGATTTTCTCTTAAAGATACCCAGAACTTATATGTGAATTATATCTCAATTTTAAAAAAGGTACCCAGAACTTTGTCTTTATTAGATGCATTTAGTAAGTGAAATGCCAAGTTCATTATTTGTAATTTTTTCTCTAAACGACAGAACTCAGTTAAGTCTTGTGTCACCTTGTTTTTTCAAAGGCCACTATTTTCTTCTCCCCCTAAAACGTTTATTTTTTTCCCTCCAAAACATTTTTATTTTTTTTTTAATTTTTATTTTTATTTTTTATTTTTTATTTTATTTATTTGTCAGAGAGAGAGGAAGAGAGCGAGCACAGGCAGACAGAGTGGCAGGCAGAGGGAGAAGCAGGCTCCCTGCTGAGCAAGGAGCCCAATGTGGGACTCGATCCCAGGACGCTGGGATCATGACCTGAGCCGAAGGCAGCCGCTTAACCAACTGAGCCACCCAGGCGTCCCCAAAACATTTTTTTAAAAGATTTTATTTATTTATTTATTTGACAGAGATCACAAGTAGGCAGAGGCAAGCAGAGGGGGCGGGGGAAGCAGGCTCCCCGCTGAGCAGAGAGCCTGCCGCGGGGCTCAATACCAGGACCCCGGGACCATGACCCGAGCTGAAGGCAGAGGCCTTAACCCACTGGGCCACCCAGGCACCCCATCCTCCAAAACATTTTTAAACTGTGAAGACTCAAAGCATCTGAGAGTTACCTTAATTTTTCATTTATTTATATATTGCATAAAGGGGCCAACTCAACTTCCTGTGAAATAGTAAGTCTTGGCAACAAGAATACCTTAAATAATAAAGCTTAGGAATAAGAATATAAATGGGAAGCTCCATGTTAGTAGTTATGCATGAGTATAGGCATTTGGGAGATTTCATGAGAAAATTTGGTAAGCAGAAATTTCAGTAATGGCCCCTAATTCTAGCTAATGGTGAGTGCTACTTAAAAGAAAAATAAACCACAATCATTTGTGGGATATGTTTACTAATGTTCATTAGATTAAGCGGGTGGATCTCAGTAGATACACCATTGATCAAAAGGATTATCATAGCAGCATCACATCAGGAGCAAACTTCAAACACAGTATTCACTTAAAGGTGAGCTAGTGAAAATTTCATAGGAGAGAAATTAGAAAATTGGGTCTAATTTTAAAGAGTCTTCAAAGGTAAAGTTTTCAAAAGCTAAACATCTCAGGAACATGTGGTTTGTAAAGGAAACAGAAAAATATCTTGCAGGAAAGTGATTATTTAATACTGCATGGCTATATTGCCCTTGTGTGAGAATGTCCAAAATTGAATTTAAAGTCTTCAGAACTTAGGCCTCTTTCTCATCTTTTTTTCTCTGATTCAGAATGTGAATGGTCGCATGCGTGTGCGTTTTTGTGTCGGTGTGTGTGTGTGTCCCTGTCTCTGTGTGTGTCCCAGCCAAATCAACCATGACAGAGTGGAAGGGACAGATACTGAGTCAAGGAGATTTGAATTTGTGTTCTTGTGCTTCTGCTCAGTAGCGAGAAGTTAATCTCCAAGCCTTAGTTCTTTACCTGGAAACTAGATCTAATACTTAACTCACAAGATTGAGGATTAAAGAGCATGTGAGGATCACTGTCAGAAAGGTGGAGCTTAGTACAGAATTTTGA